>JAFMPE010110243.1:0-12613 GCA_024759925.1 Ficus religiosa | reverse complement strand
AAGAGAAACAAGAAATTTTGTGTTATTGGGAGTGAGAGGTATAAACGTGTGTGCAGTTAATATTTAATCAAAAGTAATGTAAAGTTTAAAATAAAAATAAAGTATCAAGAACTTTATTTCTCAAAACTCATTTAAGTGCCAACTCCAAATTTTTTGTTTGCCTCCATTTAAGTGCCAATCCAGAACTGCAAATATTAAGGTTTTTTTTTTCCTTTTATTTATTTATTTATTTTAATAATAGCAGCATAACACGTTTAAATTTAAAATAGGTATTTAATTATCTTAAAAAAAACCATTAGTGTGGTGTAGTGTTGTTTAGGCATTTAACCAAACTGTTTTTTTTACGAGATTTTTTACGAAGTTCTTTTTTGTTTTTAAAAAACTTGTTTTTTCTAAGGAGTAATTCAATATATATATATATATTATTGGTAGTAAATATTAATCTAAATATAAATATTATTTGATAGTTTCGCCAAAAAATATATATTATTTGATAGTAAATACATATGGTTGCCACTCATCCGGGTATATTTTATGTACATTTTTTTTTTCACTTTTTAAAGGTTAGTTTAAAATAAAAAAGCACAAGTCAGATTGTATTATAAAATAAATAAATAAAAGAGTCCGAATTAAAAAAATTCTTTAAAAAATAAAAAAGAGTCTGATTTTTTTTAATCTTTACTTTAATTAAAATAATTTGATATGTTTGAAATAGAAAAGTAAGTGATCTTAATTTCCTTTCCGAATTTCAAATCTTTTTTTTTTTAATTTAATGTTGAAATCTAGATTTAAAGTGGTATGAAGATGCCGATAACAAATATATATCGCTACGTTTTTTCAATTATTATTTTTATTTTTTGAAAGTGTAATCAATTCGACATTGATAAATAGCTTATCTATACGAAACTTTATTTACTTCATGATATCAACAACCTTGACAAGAACATGAATATTTACTAGTTAAAGGAGCTAAATAAAAACTGCTACGGATTCTTTATAAAATAAGTTATTTTGTTCAAGTTTCCTAAATTCGTAACAAACTTTTTTTTTTTGGGAGAAAATATTACTTTTTAAAAAATTAAGAGTTATTTTCTTAAAAAATTAAAAGTAATTGATAAGAATTTAGATTAAACACGTTCAAAAAAAAAATTAGGTTAAACATTTGTAGCAATCTGTTATGACTATGCATGTAAGATAAGAAACAATAGTCGAAGAAAAATTGATCAGAAGATCTTTTTTTTAAGGACTAACCCTCCAGATGTCAAACATTTAGTATAGAATGGGTGTGTCATATTAGCATGATGACATGTGACACATGGTCTATTGAATAATTTATCTTACGGACATAATTAGGTGTTAATTTAATTGGAATGCATAAGATGTTCATGTTACTCCTTTGAGATGAGACGTAGAAATAATGACAAAATTGAGGTATACGTCACCATACATTGACAATTGACGAGTAGATTGTAGTCTTTTCAAGTTTATAGTTTTATTTCTCATTAACTCTAATAAACAAAAATTATTATGATATTATCTATTTTTAGGGTTTTTTTTTTCCTTTTAAACATTACGATGATAAATTCTAAATTTTTAGTTAGTTTGATATATTTTTATTTTAACTTTTATTCCAAACTTGGAGTAATTATTAAAAGAAATTACATGATTTTTATAGACATTAATTAAATAGTTAAGTAAACACCAAAAATTCAGCAGAAAAAGTAAATATCAAAAGATAAGATACGAACTACTATATCGGTTAACTTCTACATCGACAACAATGTCCTTACTATCGTCTTTCCCATTTTATGTTGAAATTTAGATCGACACTCAAAGGATGAGCAACATGAATATCATAATTATTTATGCCATGACAACAAAGTGAATTTTGTATATCTAATTAGAAAAAAATGTCAATCTTGATATGTAGCAATAGATAATAGTACACCAAATTATAACACTAAGTTTAATAGGTAGCAGTAGTTTAGCTAATACATATTTTCAGTTAACTTTCCAATTAATGGTATTCAACGGCTCGATTATGAAGCCTAATAAGCGAAAAATAGAGCAATAAACTAGCGAATTACTTTTGTTCAACTATTCAATTATTGGATCAAATATAGACATTAAAACTATTGAAATCAATCAAACATGATTGAACATATTGATTGACATTGCCATGCATTGGTTCAATCTGCAAAAATTTTTCTATACCTGATTGGACCAAAAGGTCAATCTTGATTTGTAGCAACAATAGTAGTAGATTGAAATGTTAACCAAGTTTAGTAGATGGCACTGCTTTAACTGATACTTACTATAAATAAGTTTATGATTACTGGCTCTCAACGACTTGGTTACAAATCATCATAAGCAAAACATATATATAATATACAATAAGAAAACATGGATTACCTTTGTTGAATTGCCTGGCAATGAGATGAATATGAACTTAAAAAATAATCAGAATTGACTAAAAAAGAATTACTGTATTTGAATTACATTCTCATACATCGGTTGAATTTGCAATCCTTACAATTTGTAGTCTTCCCGAGCATGTAACATCTAAGTTGTTCAAATTAGTCTATCATATTCTTTTTCTTACTATTATATTTTAATGGCAAATCCTAAGCTCCAATTGCGGGGTTACCAAATATGTTTTTTAAAAAGTTTACTTTTTCACTTTCCATATACTATTCTATGAAAATAAATAAACATTTTGGTTGGTACTATTGGAAACAGAGCATCCAACTATTATTTAGATTTTTGTTCTTAAATAGCAAAAATTCCTCCCCAAATATTATTTACTTCCATTCTAGTGTATTGTTTATGTCTTCCTAGATTGCTGCTTCCAACTGCATATTTATTTTCGGAACACCGGTTTGAGTTTGAATTTTTATGTTTGAGTTACTTGACTTTTCATAAACTAGTAAGAAATTTGTTGACTTTTCAAAAAAAAAAAAAAAAAAAAAAAAAAGGAGACAAAATTGACTTGGAATTTTTAAGTTGGAACGTAAGTTCCAAACAATGCATGAGTTTATGTTCAAATGTTATGTTTAGAAAGTTAACATCCAAAATGTCAATTTGAATGACAGTTCAAATACTTCAATTTAAAGTTTTTCATTCAAATATTTTCATCCCAAATATTTTTATTTGGACGCTTCCCCCAAACGGACCCAATAATGACCTTTTTTTATGATATGATTACACTTAAAATGTGATGGAAGATTGAAATAGACTAGATAACAAAGGTAAATATCTTCTTTATATGAGATAAATCTCAAAATAATTATAATTCAAAATCCTAAACTAAATGTAATTTTTAGTATTTAAAATAACACTAAGAGATAAAGATAATCCTAAGTAAATCTTAAAAGATGTAATCCTAATTCATATCATGTATTTAAAAAAGAATACAAACGAAATAAAAAAAAATAAAAAGAATAGAAACCTCAATCCTATCATCTATTCACTTCTATCAACCATGTTTTTTAAAACTTTCTTGTAGTTAAATTTAAAAAAATAAAAAAAAAAACCTTTGCAGATTCTTTTATATCAACCATGTTTGTTCTACATTCTTTATTTTTTTTTTCTCCCGTTGATATTCTTTTAATTTTTTTTTCTTTCTTATGCAGCTTTTCTTTGGCGCATCTAAGACATTTGGTGCAGACAATCATGTTGAAACAGAAGATTTGAATTTTAATTTGAACTTTAGCATTTTAGTTTTGTTATTTAGGATGTTTATGTTTGAGTACTTTAGGATACTTTAATATTTAAGATATTTAATTTGGTTAGGGGCTTTACATATTTATCTTAATTATACGAATTCAAAAGGACTAAACTTTCTTGACTCCACAAAAGAATATAATTTATAATTTGGATGCCCTTCTCTATATATATTGGTGAAAGCCTTTTTTTTTTTTTTTTCTTTTTTGAAAAGGTAAGTCTTTATTTTTACTTGTCTCAATTCTCTCTCTCTCTCTCTTTTCCGTTTTTTCACCCCTGCATTTTTTTTGACGCACAAAATCAAGAAGTTTAATTAAAAAAGTGGGTCACGCCTATTAGTAGAGGTATGCATATTTTTTCCTCCGATCACGATTACATGAAAAAAGGAGTTTTATAAATTTTTTCTAATTTTGGTTTCTAGATTAGTCTATTGTACCTATTAATTTCGTAAAAGTCAGATGTGTTTCTTTAGCAAAAACGGGGAAAAAAAAAAGTCAGATGTGTTTTTTATTGTGAGGAGAAGAGTTGTTCCTGGTCCTAATTCTTCATCACAGCCGCCTTCGACCCCTATGATCGAGCATCGACAGCAGGCCGCCAACCAGAGTCCCCTCTTATGTCATCGGACCTGCGCCAAACCCACTCGTGATAACAGGTACTCCTACAAGATTTATAGTAAGGGCACTTCTCTTAGATTTACATAGATGTGTAAATATATGCATCTTTGTTTAACACAGGCACTTGTTTTTTAGGGGTGTTTTGGAGTTCTGACTAAGTGACTATATTTACTTCACCATTAGGAATAATGTTGCAACCTCCTTGTAATCAAGATCGCAATTTCACATATATATGCATGCATGTATGCATATGTATTTATCCACATCATTTATTTTTATATTAATTTGGTTTGCAGGGTTCATGCCTATTCATTTAACTGCTAGTACTCCTAATAATTTGAGTGTTAGCTTGGTTATTATATTCTTTTTAGTAAATAGAGATTTTGTGAGTGGAATTGTGACATATAATTTGATTTAATTTCATAATGTCTCTTTGCTGTTGGATTATATTAATTTTTCTGATGAGTACTTGACTACTTATCTTGGTATTTTTGCAATAGGAATGGCTCCAATTTCTGGCATCACAAGAACGTATTCATTTATTTTGCAATTTCATCACTCCATACTATAATTGGTCGTGATTACGGTCTGCTCTATCCATCTAAAATCTACCAAACACTAATAGTCTCTGGTGTTGATGTGGGTATCTGGCCGCTAGAGAGTATTGTGGTTGATTACTTTGTATTCTAACATTTTTTTAAAAACATTTTCAATACCCAATGAAGGAAAAAAAAAAAATTTTCCAAACAGCATTAGGGAGGACAAAATTCTTGAATATAGACATTTGATTGGTTGTTTTCATAATTTTCTTAAAAAAAAAAAAAATTATACCCCATTTAGTTCAACCACTTACAAACATTTATGTTGTGTTTGGTATGGTAGAAAAGTGGAAGAAAGAGAAAATGAGAAGGAAAAATGGGTGAAAAGAAAAAATACAGTGGCACCTAAAAATTTAATCCCTTCAAAAGTGGCAGGAAAACTAAAATCCACCATATAACTATTAAAATTACTTTGTTATCCTTGTTTTTTAAGTAAAAGAACGTGTTTATATAAATAAAATTGTAATTATATAACTTTTCTCTTTTTTCTCCTTCTATCATACCAAACAACATAAAGGAAAAGTAGAATCTTTCATCTGAAATATTTTCAAACTCTAAAAGAGTCCCCTAGGCATAGGGGGCGACTGCCCCTGGGCGCAAGGCAACTTCGCGCCCCTTGGTTGTGTTGCGAGTCCCCAATCATCGTTGTTATCTCTCAATCGTGAGCCTGTAGTTGCCGTTGTGTCACGAACCCCCGGTTGCCCTTCTCATATAAAGGAAAAGAAAAACAAAGGATTTAGAAACAAAGCTAGAATTAAAGAGGAAAAACACATAAATATATATATTAATAAAACATTTTATGAAAATAAAATAAAAATAACTGTCCTAATTATTGACAAATCTTAAACTATCTCCAATTCAAAATTCTCAAGCAATTTGAATTTAGATGGTGTCCTGTTAAAAAAAAAAATTTTGAGATACAACATTTATTTATGTAAATTTCTCTAACTTTTTTTTTTTATTTTTTATGAACAATCCTTAAAAATAAAGATAATCCTAACTACTATTAACTTTAAATTCAAAAATTTTAAAATCAACTAATCTAAACCTGTTTAAAAAAAAAAAAACTTGAGATACAGCATTTATTTATGTAAATTTCTCTATTTTTTTTTATTTATGAACAATCCTTAAAAATAAAGATAATCCTAACTACTATATAACTTTAAATTCAAAAATATTAAAATCAACTAATCTAAACCTATTTGTATTCACTATTGATAATTCAACCGAGCAAAATATTTTATTTTCTCTGTTTCTTCAATAAACATATAAATTACATCTTTTTTTTTTTTTTTTAATAAAACACACTTGGAGCTAAAAAATAATCATACAATATTAATTCACTATCTAACTTTATTATATGCACCACCAATGTTATTTACTGGTAACTTTAAATTCAAAATATTAAAATCAACTAATCTAATCCTATTTGGATTCACTATTGGTAATTCAACCGACCTAAATATTCTATTTTCTATGTTTCTTCTATACACATGTAAATTACATCTTTTTTTTTTTTTAAAATAAAACACACTTGGAGTTAAAAAATAGTCATACAATATCAATTCACTATCTAACTTTATTATATCCACCACCAATGTTGTATACTGGTATTATTTCTTTTTCTTAAGAATCCTTCTCCTAGTTATTTAAATTTTTTTCCACACATTTTATTTTTCATTTTCACCTAATTTTTTTAAATAAAAAGCACCTCTTCTCATCATTTATCCACTTCTATCAAACACTTTTTTTTTTTTTTTTAATCTTTCTTCTTTTAGAAAAGTTTGCAAATAATTTACGATATTTCTCTTTTGAATTACTTTTTTTAAATGCTCTTTAATATATATTTGTCCTAGATTCCACATGTTCCTTTTAGTTTTTTTTACTTTTAAAGTAAAAAACTTTTCAACCAAATTAAAAAAAAATCCTCAAAAGAATTATTAAAAAAAAAAAAAAAAAGCCATTTCAATCTACCAGATCCTTCTCAAACCTCATAGCTAAAAAGAAATAATGATAATACTAAAAACGGAACTCCCAAAACCAACGTTTAATGCACATTAAAAGATAAATTAAAAAAATTAAAAAAAAATCATCAAACCTGCCAAAACAAGAAGCTTTCCACTGCCTACCAAAACAAGTGCGCCAAAACGTCAGTGAGATGATCTATCTCATTATTTCCCTCCTCTTTCTAAACTTTCTCTTATCATATGCGAAAAAAGTGGAGGAAAACCACCCACCCTGAAATTGAAAGGCCACCGTTGAAGCTATCGCCATGTACGACTGGTGGCTGTCGCACACAACACAACACAAGCCCCCATCTTTTCCAACTCATCGCACTTACCCGTCGCTGGCCATTCATTGCGCAGTACAGTAAGAAGGGCCATGGTTATCATCTCTCCACTCCCCTCTCTTTCTCTTTCTCACCACTTTCTCGATTTCTCTCGTTTAATTTAGTTTTCCATTAATTATTAATCTTATAATCTAAATAATGATTAGGATCTTTTTGGATCCATAACAATCATATTTTTTGTCTCCGCTCTTCCTCTGATTTCTGTGTTAGTTTGATTAGTATAAATCATAGCCAGTTAATTTGTATCGTCTAGTAATTCGCTTTCTGTTTCATGCTACCAAATGTTTGTGTTCATTCCTCTGATGAGAAGAGACGGTAGAAATAGGTAGTAAAAGTCACGGATACGTCACCACGCATTGGCAAAACATGTTTAGAGTTTCCACATTTGAAGGGGGTTGCTTGATGGTGCTTTTTTAATGTCCATGTTTATTGGTATTCAACTAGTGACTAAAGTCCATTAAAAGAACTAGTTGTTGAAAAAATTGATTCATTTGTTATACTCTTTGAACCAAGTATTTTATCTAGGTGCGTGATTAAACCTGTAAAATGCTTTTTGTTGTGAGTTGGAATCTTGGGCATTATAAAAGCATGTAATGTACTTGATTTGCCTCTTTTTTTTTTTTTTTTTCGGTCTCTGCAAGGTTGACCACCATTTCTTATTGGAAACATACTTTATCATCTATTTCTTCCGCACTGCCTTCACTTGTAAGTAGAAATCTGTGTTCTTGTGTTAAGACGATGTTTAGTGTAGGTGCTTGTGTTTGCTTCATGACCTTCCCTTTAGATTTGAAGTTGTTGGTACACAACACAACAACACTTGGAATTCTTCCCGACACCTTAGTGTGCGTAGTTTACAAAGAAGAGAACAGGTAACTAACTAAAAAAATAGGAACTAAAATTAGGAAACCCAATATTAGGAAACAAATATTTACACAATCTGAACAATAATCAAGGAAATCAATTAGATATTTTTTCCACACTCCCTCAAGCTGGTGAATAGGTATCATCCATTCTCAGCTTGGAAATCAAATCTTGAAATGTAACACTATTGAGTCCCTTTGTAAGAACATCTGCCAGCTGGCCTCCTGTAGGAACATACGGTGTGTAGATCAATCCACTCTCTAACTTCTCCTTGGTAAAATGCCTGTCTATCTCGATATGCTTAGTTTGGTCATGTTGCACTAGATTATGTGCAATGTTGAACACTTATTTGTTGTCGCATTAGAGTCTTATTGACCCACTCCATTTAATTCTCAAGTCTTCCAGTATAATCTTTCGCCATAACAGCTCACAAACACCCTGTGCCATTGCTCTAAACTCGGCCTCTGCACTAGACCGAGCTACGACATTTTGTTTCTTGCTTAGCCATGTTACTAGGTTTCCTCCAAGGAATTTAAAGTACCCTGAAGTCGACCTTCTATCCATAGGAGACCCTGCATAATAGCATCAGTGTAAGCTTCGAGGACTAGCTCATAATTTCTCTGGAACATTACTCCCTTTCCCGGATTAGCTGTCAAGTAGTGAAGCACACGGTAGACAGCCTAAAGGTGAATCTCCTTGGGATCATGCATGAATTGGCTGACGACACTCACAAAATATGCTATGTCCGGCCGTGTGTGAGAAAGTTAGATAAGTTTCCAACTAATCTCTGGTACATCTCCTTATCTACTCCTTGATCTCCAAGAGCCTCTCCAAGTCAATAGTTTTACCTTATGGGCATGGCAGCTGGCTTGCTTGCAAGCATTCCTGTTTCCTTGAGGAAATTAGTGTTGCGTATTTTTCTTTGTGTGTGCTCGCAAGCGAACAAATCGCCACAAGTAATAAAGTGACAAAATGTCCACTATCGTCCCATAGAGATTAAAATTAAGAAAACTAACTAAGTACTACAATTAAAATGACTCAATTTTATCTAAGCTAATAAAATTTAAGGGAGTTGAAACAAGCAACTAAATTATGCAATTAAATTAAACTAAGATTAAGCAAAATAAAAGCAATTGAAAATGTGGATTGAAGGGAACTCAATGGTGTGTAAGGCTAGGGGGTTTTGATTTCACTTGACTTAACTTTGCTTATCCAATTCAAGGCTTGTTAATCGAATTCATTCAAATCATTAATCGTAGGCGACAAACTTTAATTTCACTCCCTCTCCTGAGTGCCGAGTAAAATAATATGCAAAATTTAATCAAATTAATATCCCTACTAACTCAACCAATTAAGCACTCATTATGCAACCCTACTTTAGTGATTACCCATATAATATACTCCTCAGTAGCTCTGTAGTTTTTATAATAACATCACATATCTAGCTAAAGAGTTCTCCTATAAGAACATGTTATTACGTGTTTTACATTATTTTATATACCAGTTAAACCATAGCCAATCTCTATCCATCAACACAGGAATTTCCTATTACAAGCAAGGAATTGAATAAGTGTTCGTACTTATAAAGGAAACATAACAGAAAGAGCATCCAGGCTCGGTGCAACGTACCTTAAATAAAGACTAGCAGATTATAGAAAGGCTAGAAGACATATTACAGCAGAAATATTGCCTCAACTCGACAATAATTTCAAATTTCATAAATTTTCAAAAAGCCACCAAAAAGAAAAAATTGAGACCAAGCATAAAAGTAAAAATAGCAATCAAAAGAATTAAAAATTGATAATATTAGGCTTTCTTTGAAAAGCAAAAAACATTAGAAGCCAAAAGAACAACACAACATAAAGTTACAAATAGAGTTTACACATTCAATCGATAAAGTAAAAAAACAGAGAAAAGAAGAGAAGGAAATAGGAAAGTTTCTGTTAACCGCATTGTATTGCTTGGAATTATTCCCAACAAAACTTAAAATACCTGTAAATTGTACCGTACTAATGGGAATTATTCACTAAATAACTATCGACTATATATACAAGAAATGAATCTACAAGGAGGTAGTTACAAAGTGTCCTGTGGCTTAGGTCTAGGTGATAGCGTATCAAAATATGATGTTGAAGATGCAACAATGAGGATCATACCATAATTGACAATGACAGCTTCTTGACCCTACAATTTAACCTCTGATTAATCTATATCTAGGATAACTAATCCTAATAGAAAAAAATCTAAAAGCTTATAAATGGTTTCAAAAGATAGGACTTATGATGTAAATCTAGTGCCTGCAATAGAAAGAGAGAAACAAGAGATGAAAATAACAAGTATAGAATTTCGAAGAACTAATTGCAATATAAATATAGTAAAGACAAAAAGGAAATACAGGAGTTGAAATAACACTTAATGTTGCACCATCTAATCCAAAAGAGACACATGCAAAAATCAAGCATCTCTTTGACAGATACAAAGCATTCACATCAGCATTGCAGAAGCAGAACAATGGGGTACTTTTACTCCAGCCTTTGCAAGAAAAATACACCCAGAAACAACACTTATGACCAGTGAGAGAGATTAAGAATATGTACTAAATATTGTTTATTGTAATCCAAAGTGATCCAATAGTGTCTGACCATTATTAAATTCAAAAGGTGATATTAACCAACCATTATCTTATATTTTAATGTTGGAAATTAAGGCATTCACCATTTCACGTTCCTACCCCATGTAAAATTATTAACTCTTTTTTCTCTCCTTTTACCTTATACTGGGAGCCTTTAAAGTAATGCTTGAATACTAGGAGCAAAGATTAAATTCAACACACAATTGAAGATAAAAAAGTACCATCTCTGACAAAAGTGGGATGATCAGAAAAAGAAACTAGAGGTGTAACCCCCAACTCTATTCACTTGACTCTATAAAATAACCAACAAGCTTTTCTAATCTTCTTCTTCTTTCATTGAAAGAACAGAGGAAATTTTCCATTTCAAATAATGATTTCTAGCACTAGCACTATACCACTTGAGTAGTTCTCTGCCACATATAAAATGTCAATGACATATGCACGTATATATGTATATATAGTGCAGAACTTTAGGTAAAAAAAAAAAAAAAAAAAAAAACTCACAATTCTCAGAGAAAGAAAGGCAACTCTCAGTTGGATTGGTACCACTAGTGGGTTGGTTAGAAGCGTCTTCTCAAAGAACCGTATTGTTGGAACTCATGACAACAATGTGAGTTTCTTACTCTCTTACCAGTGTCTGTTTTTCACTATTAGTTTTTGTGTGTGTGTGTTTGTTTTCTCGTTATGGAAGTGCTTTCATTTTGCATGTTGCTCAAAGAAAGTAGCATATGCCAAATTGGCATAATTATATATATATATATAAATCAAAACAAGTCCCGCTAATGTGATTACTAAAAAGGAAGCTACTTTCGTTTTTGTTAAACAACAACAAAAACTATTAAATTATATTATAAAACATGGGGGGGGGGGGGGGGGGGGGGGGGGGGGGAAAAACTAATACCCCTTGAATCTCTTGTCAGTAATAGGACACTAGCCCACTAGCCGTCTTCTTGGTGATCTGATCCACGAGCTTCACTCCTAAGTAAGCACCCAAAAAATAAACTATATTAGAAAAAGAATTCGCATTCTCCGAATTATACAAGAACAGTCCAATAATCAAATGCATCCAAATCACTATGCACGAATTCACAAATGTCAGTAATAATATGTGTGTGTACAATATCAGGGGTTTTGAGAATCATGTGCTGGGTAGATTTGGTATTTTTATCCAACGAAAGAAACAAAATTAACTTTAAAAAAAAAAAGTGCAATTACCTTTCATTAAACACTCATCTCTCCCCTTTCATATACAACGAAGATGCATAACTTGGTTACAGAGGATTGTAGACAACTGAAACCAAAAATCGATTCTATGGGGTTGGCATCCAATTTTGTTTAGGGGAAATTAAGGGAAAATAGAATGAGGGAGGAAGTGAGAGATTTTTCTTCAGAAAATTTTCTTTCTAAAGGCAGAGACAAATTGATAGATTCAACATATGAAAACTGCAATGGAGTTCAGAACAGGGAGATCAGCCTGAACGAAAATTTTTGGGTGTTAAGGTTCATCAAAGCTTAGGGAAATTTTTTGGGTGTTAAGGTTCATCAAAACTGCAATGGAGTTCAGAACAGGGAGATCAGCTTGAACGAAATTTTTTTGGGTGAGCGAAAATTTTAGGGAAATTTTTGGGTGTTAAGGTTCATCAAAGCTTGAACGAAAATTTTGGGGTTTGAGGGAGATCAGCCCTGAATGCTTTTGATGAGGGGAGTTCTCTTGTTTTGTCAAGCAGACCTTGCTTTAGTGAGCTTTTGTACTTATTATTATTATTCTTTAGTTATTACTAGTTTAATACCCGGTGTTTTGCACGGTAGAAATTAAAAAAATGTTAAAGATAAA
>JAFMPE010110224.1:0-12614 GCA_024759925.1 Ficus religiosa | reverse complement strand
AGTGAAAGCTCACTGTCTTACGTCTATGCTGTAGGTAAGCAACCTGTCAGCAATACGTGATACAAGATGGAGGAGCGCGGCGGGGCATACTGTGGAATCATGGGAAGTTTATCCGCTACGCGTTTTGATCTTTAAGTACTTCTATTATGTGAATATATTAATTAAGACATATTTTATAAGCTGCATGTTTATAATTAGTGTAAAAAAAAAATTTCCGTTGTGTTTTGCTAAGTATATATGTATGTATGTAAGGTAACGGCCTGTGCTAGGCGGGTCGTTACATAGTCGGTTTCATTCATGAGAATCTAGTTGTACCCAAAGTATGCATCCATGAAGCTGAGCAGCTCGTTACTGATCGTTGCATCGACGGGTTGGTTTATCTGGGGAAAGGAGAAGCAGTCTTTTGGGCAAGCTTTGTTTAGGACTTTGTAGTCTATACAGACCAGCTACTTGTCATTGGCTTTCTTGACAAGGGCCACATTTGCGCACTACTCTGGATAGCTCACTTCTTGAATAAAACGAGCAGCGAGCAACTTCTTGACTTCCTCGTTGATGACCCAGTACCTTTTAGCATTGAAAGCTCTTCTCTTGTAGACCATCGGTTTAAGCTTAGAATTCACACGCAGTTAGTGACACATCATCACCGGGTCTTTCCCTGGCATGTCCTCATATGACCAGACGAAGACATTTCTATGTTCTCGGAGGAATTGTTCAAGTTTCGCTCTGATTTCTAACCGAAGCATCGATCCAAGCAGTACTGTCTTGTATGGGTACTCAAGGTCCAGGTGGTAGCGGACCAAATCCTCAACAGGTTATACTCGGGTTTCTTCTTCGGACATATAAGGGTTTAGGTCACTTAATGGTTTGATTTCATCGTTGAGGGTGTCAATCTCATCCATCTTGAAGACAGTGGTCACCATAGCTGGTTGGGGTACTTTGTGGTACACTTTGTTCACTGCTTCGATATAGCATTTCCTAGCCCTCTCCTAGTTCCCCCTGAAAATCCTGACTCTATTTGGAGTAAGGAATTTTAGAGCTAGTTGATAGGTTGAGACCACCACTTTGAGTGCATTCAGGGTTGGTCTTCCCAAGATAACATTGTAAACTGATAGTTTGTCAATGACAAGGGCCTCCAAAATTTGGGTAGCCTTCTTTGGCTCATCACTAATAATGATCGGAAGACAAATTAAGCCGGCTACTCTGACACATTTACCGACGAACCCGTAGAACAAGGTTTGGATGTGTGCCAAGATTGCTCCACCAATTTTCAGTCTGGTGAAGGCGTCCGTGAGCAAAATGTCTATGGAGCTCCTATTGTTGATCAAGCCACACCGGACAGTGTTATTGGTTATCTTGATTTCTTTGACTAGAGCATCGTTGTGTGGGAGGAGAAGCTTGTTGGCTTCATCATCGGTGAAGATAATCAGGACACTGTCTTGGCAGGACATCTTTGCAATGTGTTTGGCCATGTTAATGTATTCCCCACGTGCTACCTGCCTGGCATCTTAAGCGTATCTTCTTCAGCTACTTGCCATATCACCTATGGCCATTCCCCCAAAAATGGTATGGACAATGTGCTCAGGCTCCTTAACATTGGTTCGATCGCCTATTCCCGAAGCAGAGTGTGATCGGACCTGGCCAGTTCTATTGGCCTTGCACGCCAGGGCAATGGCCTTCTTTACGAATTCTTATAGGTGTCTGTCCCGTACTAGGAGCTCAATTTGGTCCCGTAGTTACATGCAATCTTTCGTTTCGTGGCCAACATCCTTGTGAAAGTTGCAATACTTATTCTGGTTTCTATGAGTACGGTTCATTTTGATCGGCAGGGGGTCTTGGAGCAATCCTTTTCTAAGATCTGGTTCATCATGTGCTCCGCCGCGGTGACTAGGGGAATGTATTGGCGGAACCTTCCTGCAGGAGTTTTGGGCTCTGATGTGGCTTCAGCTTTGCTGGTGGCCTTCTAGGTGTCTACTCCAGTCTGATCGGCCCCGTTCTTCTTGGGCTTCTTCTTCCTAGCGACAGTTGAAGAGTTCTACCCCTTAATGTACTTCTCCATCTTAGCGTGCTTTTGAGCTATACCCTCAAGTGCGAAAAGGAAGGGTGAACATCATAAGCGATTGTCCAAAGTAGTTTTTTGTCCTTGACTCCCTCTCGGAAAGCTTGTATGAGGGTGTCATCAGAGCAATTCTTGACTTGCATGATGACCTTGTCAAAGCGGTACAGGTACCTTTTCAAAGGCTCATTCTTGGTTTTTTTTTTTTTTTAATTCCAAATAAGTATAAGGTCTCATTCTTCCAGGTCTTTTCATTGAGGAACGCCGTAGAGAAGGCATTAGACAACTGGCTGAACAAGTCCATCGCCGTCGACATCAGTCTTCGGTACCACTGCCGAGCACTTCTGGTCAAGTCAAGCCCAGGCTTTTCAAGGGTGGCCTCATTTGTGTTTTGAATAAGCATGTGTGCCTGGTAGTTCTCCAGGTGCTCGTTAGTGTCCATGGAGCCATCATAAGGGGCTACGGTTGGCATTTTAAATCTAGCCGGGTATGGTACAGCCATGATTGCGGGGGTGTAAGGTGGATCGATCACTCCGACTTGCTCCAACCCAAACCGCTGGCTCATCAATAGGTTGAGCTACTGTTAGAGATGGTCCAGTCTATTCTGGTCGTCATTCTCAACCTTTGGTGGTCTTTTGATCGTATGATTTCGGCATCGACTGTGATTGACCCCTATTTGTCCTAAGTGGTTGAACATAGAGGTCATGCTCCCGGAGATGCTTAACATGTCTTCTCGCTGCTGATGCCGATCACATTTTCTCCGGGCAACTAGGGGTGTGGAGACTAATTCCTCACAGGCTACTCGAGTACCAACCAAGTAACCCTATTGTGGCGACTCCTCGAGCGCTCACGGTTTGGATTGCGCTCTTCGAGGTTTCATCTCCCTCTTCTCGGGTTCCCCCCATGCCCCGACTACCCGTATGCTCAACCATTGGGCCTAGGGTTTTTAACCTCTTAGCTTATCGGCTCTATCAAGCTGGTGAGGAGTCTTCAGCTTCTTCCTCCCATGTGGGATGAGGTAGGGGGCCTCGAAACTCCCTAAAAGCGTTAGTGAGTACCCGAATGGCCTCCGTCAAGTTCTGGACGTTCCTAATGAGGATCTTCGTCTGTGTGGGTTTTTGCGGTGCTCGCGCCGTGCCTGTGTTGGGCTTGCTGAGTGCTTTGAGAACCGATTGGGACAAGTTCTCCTGGGCCTGGTTGTCCTAGTTGGCCTGCTCTTCCATGGACTTAACAAGGTATGCAAGTGGTGTACAAGGGCAAATGAACAGAGAACATGGATGATTGGGAAGTGGTTGCTGGATAGCCGTGGTGCCCTCCTTCTAGTGCCAAAATTTTGATGCCAAAAATCTTTGAACCAACACCAAATGGGATCATCTGATGTGATCCGCCTTGTATCATTGTGCTCCACTTAGTCGCCTGCAAAAGAGAAACACCTTGGATTAAATGGGACATCAGTGGGGTGTTTGCTAAGGGCACTCTGATGCTTAAGTCAGTAAGAGGCACTAATGGGTAAGCGAAGAAGCAAAGTTTAGGCAAGGCAAATTAGACCTTACCTGAGTGAGTGAGGCACTCCTCTATTTATTGGCGTTTCCCACAGGTTCGGGTCCTCGGGTGACCCTGATGGATTATGTTCTAAGTGGTCCTGGCGGGTAGATATGCTCTGGGTGTACGGATACTTGAGCTCTACTAAACGGATGTCACGTGCCCTACTATTCGGGTGATGGGGGGACACGGGTGTAGGTCATTAGTACTGGCACAGGCAGCCATTATTGTGTTAGTTCGGTCAGATGGTGGAGGGTGGCGTTAGAGTAGGGACAAGGACAGGTCCAGTGACAGGTACCGGATATCAGGTGTCAAGGGATGTAGAGTAGTGGGTGTGGCATGCCCAGTCACTGTATGATTGTCAGTCGGTACGGAATGGTGCAACAGGGGCAGTCTGGGCCAACCATCCTGCAAGGGACTTAGCTGTGGTCGGGAAAGTGTTGCTCGGGCTAGTATATTGGAACCCGATGGTGATTTGCTCAAGGTTCCCAAAGGAGATGTAGTTCAGGGATCAGCAGCTCAACAGAGGTGTTGATGGGTCAACTGGGTGACTAGAAAAGGGACTTTCTTTATAATCGCGACCCGACTTCTCTGGTCTGATTGGGTCTCGTTACGTGATCGGATCTTTTCCATTGGCATGACCAATAGAGCCTATTGGTTCTCATGCGTCTCATACCCTAGGGAATAGGTGGTCTCCAGTGTGGGAGTGACTACACCATCGATTACACCATCAACAATTATGCTGCTAGGTTAACTAGTTTTTGATATGCGGATCGAATATGTGTGTCATGTTATGGTAAACGAGCAAATCAAGTAAAATAGAGTATGATTGTCAACTATAATGAATTTTCCCTCTATATGCGTATCGTTAACAGCAGCGCTGAGATATGAACCTGTGTTTTCTGTTTATGGATTGCGTTTTCGGAGATATAAACCTTTGTCTTGATAGGCCATTTACAAAATTTACCTACAGTGTTTCTATGAAAAAGCTTGTTGTTGCAAGTATTTGTCTGTGTGTTTCTATGCCATCTGTCGAAAAACGTGTTTTTTATTTGGTTCTGTTCCAAATTTTGATTCTGCTAAATGCTAATTGGTATTCATAGATAATGAAAGTACTGAATTCCCTAAAAGAAAACAAAAAGAATCATTTTGTTTTTTAATATATTGGGCAAGGATATTTCATGCTTCAAGTTCAGTTCATTTTGCACTTTTTGAAGCATCTAACGTATTTTGTACTTAGTATCACAGACATGAACTTGACATGATCCAAAGAATATTCTGATTTATCTTGTTTCTAAATGGAACTGAGCAACAATATAGTATGATAGTCCTGTGAACTGTGTAAAATGACATCGCAATTAGGTATTTATATAACTCATTGATCAAACCTGATATTTCCCGAACAATTTGGATTGAATTTAAAAGAGTTCTAATTCTTTGAGGAAGTAGTTCCAACTTATATTGGCATTGTAAATGAAGCGTCTTTTAATTTTGGTATTGTAAATGAAGTATCTTTCAGTCAAATTTTACTAGAATCCAAGCCGCATTCTATTATGATATTTACATATTTTACTGTGCACTGTAAGAAGAAGTTTAGTACAAGTTATTTAAGATTCCATAATGTTGATCTTGTTTGCAGCCTATGGGGAGAGTAAAATAACAAGAAACAAGTAGCTCGAGAAAAAAAAAAAATGCACATGTGCATGCACCTCTTGTTGTCCCTTTTTTTTCCTAGGCTGTTTAAGAAAATAACTTGCAGGAACCATTTTATTGGTAATTCAATGATTCTGAATTGGATTTCAATTTTTCAAATATAATATTCAACGTTTAATGGTTTAATTGAGACCTGAGATTTTGGTATTTTTGTTTGTTTGATGGCTGAGATTTTAGTATTTTTGTTTTATTCTTTTAATTACTTTTGGTGTAATTTTGTAGTGGAACATCAAAAGTCTCTAGTAGAATTCAAAAGGCATTTTAGAAAAATTTAAAGAGCATTCCAGTAGAATTTAAAAAGCATTTTAATAAAATTTAAATAGCATTTTAGTAAAATTTAATATGTTTGCACATTTATACATTCTATGGTTGATTAATACGGCTATCCATTTACATGTCAAATATATAATTATTTACACTGTTCTTCTAGGATTGTGAAAAAAAACAAGAATGCGCATGTACCAAAAGTTACAATTATGGTTTGCAGAAGCTTACAATTATGCATGTTCCAAAAGTCACAACTATGGTTTGCGTGTTCCACAAGAATGTGCATGTTCCAAAAGTTACAGTTATAATTATTTGCACAGTTCTTCTAGGATTATGAACAAAAACAAGAATGCGCAAAAGATACAAATATGGTTTGCAGAAGTTTTGATGCAAATTTTTGGTATTGTATGTGAAAATTAAGGCATTAATGATTTTGTATTTCAACTGGAGATGGGATTAAAAAAAAAAAAAAACCTATCAGAAACCGTTTTGAATTCTATTATAATTTATTTTGTATTTTATTACAATCCGTTTTTACCTTCTCAAATTCTAGTAGACTTCGTTTTGGATTCTGATAATTCTGTTTCGCATTTTATTAGAATTTGCTTTACTTTCTTGGATTCTGATAGAATCCGTTTTGGATTTTGGTAGAATTTGTTTTGCTTTTTATGAGAATCTGTTTATTCTGGTATAATCCATTTTACATTCTATCAGAATCTGTTTTGAATTCTCGAATTCTGATATAATCCATTTTGGATTATAATAAAATCTATTTGGTAATCGGTCCCCGTGACTAGAGACCAGCGGTCCACCGGCACCAAGTTTCCAGTCACTTGCACCGGATATGTCTGGTCATCTTTGTTGGAATACCAAAAAAAAAAAATTAGAATTCATTTCAGATTCTAATAGAATCTCTCTGTGAATTGGCGACCGACCGATGCTGATAATTGGAGCCGAATACGTTCAATCATATTTGTTGAAATACAATATTTATATATATATATATATATATTACAATCCATTTTGAATTTTAGCAAAATCTCTCTGGCGGCCGGCATAGGTGGCCGAAGTTGAAGACGTCCGGTCATCTTTGTTGAAGTCTATTAAAAAAAAAAAAAAAAAGCCTCTTAGAATATATTTTGGATTTTAGTAGAATCTCCCTAAGGACCAGTACTGGCTACCGTCCAATGTCAGTGACCAGAGCTGGATACGTCTAGTCATTTTTGTTAAAATATGGAAAAAAAAAAAAAAAAAAAAAAAAACTTCTATCAGAATCTATTTTGGATTCTAACATAATCTCTCCAGTGACCCACGACTAGCAAGTAATCGGCAACTATTGATTGATCGACAATCAGAGTCAGAGATATCCAAAAAAAATATTCTAATAAATTAAAAAGAGGAGAGTTTGCGGTAGTCTCTTCAAGAGACACTACCATAGTTACTATTTTTGGACCATTCAAATTTAGTTTAATGGTTAAGATATTAAAAGCACATCATGGATAAAATAGGCACTGGTACATAGGATTACAAAAAAAAATATTTTTGAAATTTGTAAGAAAAAAAAAAAAGGTAATCTCAATTGACGCTGGCAAGCACGCCCAACCAGCCCACCAACCCACCCCAGCACACTGGCCATTGCGCCGTCACCAACCAGCACTCCCAAAGCCCCTCCCCCCTCAGCATGCCGGCCATTGCACACCCACTCACACCGTCACTGATGGTGAAGATGAGAGAGAACCAGCCTACCCCAACATGCCGGCCATCACGCCATCACTGGCCAGCATGCCCAACGAGCCCACCCCCAACCCAGCACACCGACCACTGCACACCCAATTGCGTCGTCACCATCCAGCACGACCAATAACCCCACCTACCCCCCCCCCCCCCCCAAGCACAATGGCCATCTCACTGTCACTGACCAGCACACCCAACTGCCTCTCCACCCACCTCCGCACGCCAGCCATCGCACACACACTCGCATTGTCATCGGCGTTGAATAAAAGAGAGAAAGAGTGTGTGGCGGTGAAGAAGAAAAAGAGTGAAGAGTTTTTTTTTTTTTTTTTTTTTTAAGGAAAAGGAAAGGAGATTTAGTATAACAAATCTCAAATTTATACAAAATCACAGTCATACACTTTAAAAACTTCTCAGTATTAGCCTTTAGATGGGTAACTACTAATAGTGTCTCTAAAAGAGACTCTATCACAATCTCTCCCATAAAAAAGAGAAGAAAAGAAAGATATATGGGTATTTTTGTCTATTTACTAGTTTTTTCGTTTAATTATTTAAATAAATGTTATGTAATGGTAAAATTATTAACTTTATTCTTATAGTGGGCAAAATTATAAGGAGGTGCCAAATTTATGACATTCTTGCAAATGATCAAAATTAGCCTAGACAACAATCTAACAACGATTAGCTGCAGACTGAGGACAGCGAGTTCGATCGCCTCCTCACTAAGCCATCGTTGTCGTGGATCATTGAAGCAATTGGAGAGAGCTTAGATTGCATTAGCATTGCTGCTCCCATCACAGCTGAGGGAGAAAGAAGCTATCATGGAGGTGCAATCGTGGCAGCGTCACTAGATCAGCATGAGTTTGACCAGATCTCGCCAAAATTGTGAAGAAATAAGAGCATTTCATGAAGAATGGCATCGTCAGTTTGTGGAGAGCGTCGTCATTATCAACAACTCGTGGAGATCACCAAACCATAGCTATCTTTTCACCTCACCGACTCAAAGTTGTTGTTGCGACCTCTTCGCCTTCACCAATGAGTCCCCTCAGGTCAACAAGGAGAGAGAGAGACATAAATAGTGACAGAGCCAAGATTTATTGGTAACGGGGCCCAAAAATTTTTTTAATCAAGACTATACTGACATCTATATACACTTACTCTTTTGTCCGACATCCCGTTTTTTACCGGACATGAATGACACTTGTATCGGTTAGTTTCTCGGTTAGTACCTTTTAGTCTCTTAGGTTGTCCCCCCTCTCTCTTTCTTTCTCTCTCTCTCTCTCTCTCCCCCCGCTGTATTGCCGGATGTCAGACGGGAGAGTATTCCTATACATATATGTAACAGTTTTTGTTTATAAATTCATGATATATTAACACATGAAAACATCAATATTATATTTAAATACGACAGTATGCCTTTGTAAGTTATATACAATTAGAAATAAAAAATAAGACAAGAAAAAAAATTGAAATTAAAGTGTTGATCTTAATATCTTCATGATACCATAACCATTCAAGTTTCACATCTTGAAACTCCAAATCTACTATATCACTTACAAAAATGAAAAAATATATATTTTATATACTTGCAAATAGTATTATTTTCTTAATAAAAAAACAACTATGTTAAATTCATTTACATCAAAATATCATTTTCTTTTCTTAAATATAAGTAGTGCAAATTTAAAATTAAAATAACATTTTGAACAAAATAGAAATTTTCAAATTTGTTTGGGAATGGTAAGAGTTGGCTTTCTTTGAAAGCTTTTAGTTTATGTATAGATAAAATATTACTTAATAAGCTAATCTTTTAAAAACTGGACTATTAAAATTATAATTCAAATTTATATTTTACATCAAGTCACTAGATTTACTAATATTTATAAATTTAATAAAACTATTTTATAAAATTCAAATTATTTATCCAATAAAATATATAAATCTATTAATTTAAACGTTGTTAAATATTAATTTATACACATATATTTTTTTGAATTAAAAAACACCCCACTATATAAAAATTAAAATTAAAAAAAAAAGTTAGGCCTCCGCCCCTCGTTGGTGGACATGAACCTGGGTTTTGGGGATGAGAGTGCACAGAGAGAGAGAGAGAGACTAAAAAAATAATGTTTAAAATAAATTTATTACATCATTTTTATGGTAATTTTTGTAATAGTTTTTAACTTGTAGCAAAAATCAATCACTCTTTTATTTTTGTGGCATACCCCCCTAATTATCCCATATATCTCTTATACTCCAACAAGATAACCAACTTGGTTACTTATTCTAATTAAATTACTTTCAACACTTAGACCTTTTAATTATTCCTACTACTTGGGATCTAATAACAAATGAGACCCTTAATTATTTGTGACTAACCGAACTCAATTTATTCACTCAATCTATAATTAAATCCATAAGGAATTTCATTTTAAATATTCACTGACATTTGGGGCCAAATGACAATTTTTTAATATTTGTAGGTTAACCTATAATTTTTGAAAATTTATCTAATTTCTGAAAAATTATACTAATCATGTTCAATTAATTCAAGATTGCACTGCTGATCTCAAATTAATTATAGTAATTTCTTAATTAATTTTTCCCATCTCTACATATGTTTAAGTCTCAATCTACTTGTTAACATCCCAACACATTGATTGGCTACTCATAAAAGGAAGTTTTTTTTTTTTTTTTTTTTTAATTTTTGGATTTTGATTTTAGCAAGTGGCTATAGTGTTAGAATATACTAAATAGTACACACACAAAAATAAAATATAAATTTCCAATTTTGATCTATTCCCGGCACTAAGAAGTATTCAAAGTTGTGTGTGTAATGCTAAGATAAGATGATCTTAAATCTAATGATAGAAGTTCTTGAATGTTGAAGTTTAAGCAATTAAAAAAAAAAAAAAAGTTTAGACCTTACAGATTATAATTAACTTTGCATTGTAATAATACTATATATCAGTTTGTTTGAAATAATGATAATACGAGTTGATAATTTAGAATGCACATCTACATACCAATGGTGTATTTTTATACTAAAATTGACTAATAACTCTGTATAATTTACATTTTAGTTTATTGTTTTCTTATGTACTAGTGGTCAATCTTTTTGTTTTTTGTTTTTTTTTTGTTTTTTTTGGCTGGAGCCCTGTTGCAGTAATTTGTTGGAATGCAAGAAAATATAAGAAAATGTAATGCTGATGAGTCTTTGTATTTATTATATAGAAATAAATATGTTTTTTAGTTGACGGATTTTATTTATTTATTTATTTTTTTATTTTTACGTAATCAGTCTGTTTGACTCATGTTTATATATCCAGTCCATCTCCATTATGTGATTCAGTGTATGGTTCCAGGATAGTCTGAGCCAAATCTTCAATCCTCCCAGTCGTTGACCACTTTGGCATAGTGTTTTTACCTCTTTACAATTAATTCTATGAGATTTTGGATCTGCGGAGATGCTACATTGCACACATGCAGAGCTTAGCTGTGATGATATCTAGTTTTAAGGTTCTCGATGATATTTATATAATCTGGTAGCATCTCACTCTATGATGATATCAAGTTTTAAGGTACTTAACTGTTTGATTTTATACTGAAATACAAAAGCTGATTAAAAAGTCTTTTCTCCATGACAAATATTATAATATGTTTCGTAATTGAAAAAAAGTTTAAAATTTCATTTCACCGTCTATTTATATATCTTTATGGTATAATCAGGTGAGTTTGTGAAAAAAAAAAAAAAAAAAAAGGGGTAAGGAGAATAAAGTTTACAAATTGCTTAAGTCTATTTATAGATTAAAGCACTTCCTGTTTTTAAAATATAAGATTTGATCTAATGGTAAACTAATTTAGTGATGGACAAAAGTGTTGTTTGTGAGCTTTCATAATATAATATAAAATCAAAGAGTCCAGTTTCATCTTTTCAGTGAAGTGGTTGTGAAATTTAATATTATGAATAAATTAATTATTGATTAATTAATTTATCAATAGTATTTTAGTTCTTATTTTATACGACCCTAGATCACTTTGCTGACTAACAATTTATAAAAATACGTCGTAGAATAATTTCCGGTCGTCTAGTAGTATGTCAGAACTCTCCCAGATGAGAGCGCCTACCCCTTCCTCTGGTGTAGGCGCAGGTCAGGGAAAGTCCTAGCAAGTGGTGTTCATGTGTCAAAATGATGCAATCTCAAGTTATTTTATAAAATTTTGAAACTAATTAATTTTATCAATAAAGGCATTTTTAATTTTTAGAAATTATTGAAATTTGAATAATAATTATATTGAATAAAATAATGATTAATAATAATTTAAATTAATAATAATTGTCGCCTTTCGCAGTGTGCATTTGGATTGTCAGAAGTTAATGATGGTCTGTGATCTATGAGGATATGAAAATGACAAAGGAAGGTGCAACGCAGCTTCTTGCCTCCAATATTTTAAATTACACCATATTCATTATTTAAATATACATATAGATTTTTTTGGCTTCAATAATATACCAATATGCCTATTGCCTTGTCCTCTCCAACGAAATTTCTATCCTCAAAGACTTCAAAATATTTCAAAATATTTCCATGTTCAAAGTCCAATTTATATTTTCTCTTTCCGATCCTTCTAGAAGTTTTAACATCTTAAACTATCAACTACCGAAGATAAGAAAGAATAAAAGCACGAAGAATAATGACATATAGTTTACGTTTAATTTTTTGATTGGGAATGAAATTTTTAAAATAGAGTTTATCAAATTTTTAAAAATTAATTATAAATTTTATTAATTTTTAAAATAAATAAATAAAAATCAAGATAAAAATATAATTTAATTAAAGTTATATTTAAATACTAATTAACTCTTAATTTAATCGGAGGTGTTTGATGAATGAGTTTAGTTTAAGATTTTTAAGTTTCAATAGTGTTTTTACAGAAAAGGTCAAAAATTTTTTCAAAAAAAGATAAAAATAATGATGAAAAAAGTATAACGTAATTTCCCATTTTACTCCATCAAATGGGTAAAAATTTTAGAACGTCCAAGTAATTTTAAATGATCGAGATCGAAAAGATTCGCCAGACTTATTGTGAAATACATGCATCTGATAATATTGAAATATATAAATAAATAAAAAGAATCCATTGTCTCCGACTCCCCATGGACACCGAGCAAGAGCAACAGTAGTGGTGGCTCTAGGAGCGAACCCGGCGAGGCCATAGAAGCGACGGCGACGGCGACGGCGTTCTCCATTGTCGAACGCCCATCCCATGTCGCAAATGGCCGAAGAACACTCGATTTGAAGCTATT
>JAFMPE010110201.1:0-12699 GCA_024759925.1 Ficus religiosa | reverse complement strand
GACCGGATGGTCTATATTGTGAACAAGAGTAACGGTCATAACGGTTATGACCGACCGGTCATAACCGGTTATGACCGCTTCTCTATATTATGAACAAGAGTAACGGTCATAACCGATATTATATTCCGTTATTATTTCATAACATGCGTTTTGTGCCAGCAAATAAATATCGTTATCGTTACTATTGTATCTGTATTCTTAAACTTCGAAAAAAAGAAATTTTGGAGGAAAAATTGGCTTTTTTACTGGGCAAGATCTGCCAATACAAAATCTGAGAAGAACAAAGGAGTCTTGTCTATGCCCGAAAATTCAACCAATGCAGATAAACCATAAAAGCAACTTGCAATCCACACAAAGCAGCAAACACAAGCCCTTCCCGTAGAGCTATGCATTCCGCAGCCCCCACAACTCTCTTCGCAAGACACGCCACTATCGCTCCCTCCGAGTCCCGCCGGATACAAGCACTACCTCCATACCCGGCCTACAAGCAGCATCAACATTTAACTTAAGCCCGTCGCACAAGAGTTCTACGGGGACATGGAGTGTGCCTTCTCTCCACCGTATCACAAAAATGAAAGGCTCTTAAATACAGAAATTCATCATCCAAGATTGCAGAAGGGGCCCGATTCTCCCCCCTTGTAAACCAACTTATTTCGGGCTCCCAGCTCCCCAAATCGCCCAAGAAAGGGTACAAAAGCCTTCCGAGTCCATTTTGCTCAGGAGACTAAAAGCACGCAGGCAAACCCCATCAAACAAAACATGGTTCAGTTTGTTGACCACCGGAGCCAAAGCAGATTGGTCCCAAACCATCTTAGCCTTCGGACAGCCCCATATAGCATGACCCACCGTTTCTCTATCATCTCCACAAAGTGGACAGGAGAGCAAACACTTAACTCCCCTCTTGGCCAAGTTCGATGGACAAGGCAAAATTCCATTGAAACATCTCCACATAAACACTTACTTTTGCCTGGAACGTGACAATTCCACAAAGCCTTCCACCACTTCTGAACAAGCTCTGATTCCGACGAACTATCGACAATCTTCCGCTCCTTAGCCAGCTTATACGCACTCTTCACAGTGAAAACACCACGCGGGTCAAAGTGCCAGAGCAAAGCATCAGCATGGCCCGAACGCCCAAGAGGAATGGACCGAATACATTCACAATCAATAGGCCAAAAGGTCTCCTCCAGCACACGGTCATTCCGACGACCAGCAGTAATCAGGTCAGCCACCACCATATCATCTAGTCCCTCCCTGGCCTTAGTAATCAGAAGAAAAGTATACGGCTGAGGCAACCAATTTCTTGTCAACGGAAAATGACAATTTCACTAGTTATGAGATTTAGAGTGAATAATTTGCTAATCTTTAAAGAGTAAAGTCGCTTTTTAAGCAGTCAAGATCAAGACTAGTAGTTGATAAAGAGAAAGCAAAGATTTGATATGAAAATAAAATTTAAACAAAAATGCAATGTTGAGAACATGCATACATTACATGGTGTAAAAGAGTAAACAACCTGATTATTTTTTTTTTCACCAGAATTGAATTTGAATCATTTTCTTGATCAAGACATTAGTTCATCATGAAGATCAATTTCAAGCCGCATCTGTCTAAACCATGGCCAAATCATATATTGAAATAATACAATCACAACGTACGAAGAAACTTGAAAGACAGGAAATGAAATCAAACAACTCCAATGTCTATCCATTATCTCAATAAATGGATCGGGGCTTTAGAGAAGCTCATATTCCGTTCAAAGAAAATCAAAACAAACAACAAACACAGCCAGAAGCATGACTCAATCCACAAACTTCATCATCTCGGAAGGCTATTTTGAGGGAAGTTGCGTAATGGATTCTCTCTCAACAACTCCGTTTCCCTGGTCAATACAAATTGATAATGCTCATGATTAGTGTTCATTTGAGGCACCAGCCATTGCCCTCAATACCAGAAATTATGAATCATCAATAACTCACTTTTTAAGGTCTCGGCCATCACCCTGTCTGAGCTGTAAATTCAAAGACTTGCTGCT
Source organism: Ficus religiosa (assembly GCA_024759925.1). NCBI lineage: Eukaryota > Viridiplantae > Streptophyta > Magnoliopsida > Rosales > Moraceae > Ficus > Ficus religiosa. The sequence goes on along the minus strand of JAFMPE010110201.1, from coordinate 10,667 downwards.
CTCAACATGCGTCTTATGCATCCTAGTATGGGCCATCGACAATAAGATAACGGGTTAGTAATAATCAATTGAAGATATTATGAGAATAACTCAACTCATTCTGGTGCATATTCAACAAGCAATCTAAGTCAATTTTCACAAATAAAATGACTCACTCTTCACATTCTTCATCAACAAAAACCTCTATACAGGCACTAGATCTTCCAGCTGTGGATCCTGATCTTTGAGGAACCTGAGAAAGAAAAGTTGGATGCCCTTGTGAGAACAATGCAAGGATTTAAATCAAGTTGGAATCAAATGTAAGCACTTGAATAAGGAAACCTTGTATGCTTTCCACTTCGTAGGTATAGAATTGTTTTCTTTGTTTCTCTCTGCTCGAGATCCAAGAGTGTGCCAAGAATTTATATCTGATTTTAACATATACGGTTGGTGACGTGAGGTGGCGTCAACAGCACTAGAATCTTCATATATGCTGAGTGGAGCAGCATGAGCCCTACAAAATGAAATTGAATACGATTTCATTGTCTCTAATTCTGTTTCACTCATTGAATGATAGAGGAAGCTATCTTAGATTAAAACCCAATCAATTAGAAGTCTGTAATCTCACCTGTCTTGTTTTGAGTTTCGACTTGAAACATCAGAGTTCCCTTCGGTCCCCCGCATTCCTAGAATGGCAGATAGAGTCGTGGAATGAAGATTGCATCAAGAAGGAAAGGAAAACAAAAACAAAAACAAAAACATGAAATAATGGAGACTTACGGTTTTCTCCTCTAGACAGGACAGTTCCAAAGCTTCGGAGTGGTAAGCGTTTCTCTATTGAGTCCTAAACATTTGGTGGGAAAGTATTAGTAAAGTGACATACAGGAGGAAAACAAAAAATTAACCCTTTCGGTAAATTTGCATACATCATCATCATTAGCTTTTGGTCTTCTCATTGAGCGTGCCAGAAATTTCCTGTAAGCATCTTTCACTGTTTCGATCGGTTGGGCATTCCTATCAAATGAAATATATTTCAAAGGTTAGTATCTGCAATATCAACAAGCCAGGTAAAAAAAAAGATTTTAGTTGCAGCTTTTGCAGCATTTTCAGTTCCATTCATAGTCTTTCATGAACAATTTTGAATCATCCTTATCATCACTTCTGTGAAAACAAGTTTCTGTGTTAGATCAATACTAATGCAGCAACAACTTCCTCGTGCCATTTTTGAGGATGACTATTTTCCTTCAAAATTTTCATTTCTGGTCTTTCTCAACTTTGTATAAGTAAAGTCCTCACAGGCTACCTGACCTTTAATATGGCGCAATGGTCAGTTATTAAAGTCCTGAAATTTCTCTGCTTACCTTAAATCATATTATTCCATCATAATAGCAAAATTAGTATTTTTAACAATAGCAGATGCAAAGCTTTTCAGTGGGGGAATAAAAAGGGAAGGAAAGAAAGAAAAGATTGCGTAACAACAACAAATAGCAGCCAGCCATTTTATCATTTTATGACAAAACAAGCTTACATTAATTTTTTTTTAAAAGAATTTTCTTTACTTTCATTAAATATGAATTGTTTGAGGACGAGTTCTCATCCTTAAATATTTTCAGTACTGGTCTTGTTCAACTCTGCAATACAACACAATGATTAAAATAAACAGTACATCATGGCGACTAAAGTAGTATTATTCCATGCATAGCTTAAAAATTACAATCCTTAGAGCAGAAGTACAATATCTTGGAAAATTTTGGATAACATGACTAGTAAACAATACCATATGCAGAGACACTTATTGAAAAATAGAAAAGTAAGATTTGCATAATGACGCCAGCCAGCCATTTTCTGGGGAAATAAGCTTACCCAGATATCCCGAGATTAAATATTTCATTTGCAGCTTTCATTTTGTTCTTGGATTCCATGTGCAATGCATGGGCTATGTAATACATGGAATGTGTCTTTCCGATTTCATTTGTATCCAGAAAAGTGTATATGATTTCAGCATCAACACAATTCTCAGCCTGTCAATGGCACCAGTTGTATGATTAGAAACAACAAAACTTGCATAAAAATCAGAACCACGGTACCAAAAGAAAAAACTTAAAACGAAGGAAAAAGAAAAGACATTACATATTCCAACCAAACTTTGAGGTAGCGGAGATCATCCTTGTAGCGGTCTGAATGCCAAAAGGTTCGCACACATTGTTCGTATATCACAACCAGTCCGGAACAGTCTCCACCTGACGGGAATGCTTCCTGAACCCACTTAATGCACCTTCAAACGAAATTTTAAAAAATAATAATAATAATAACTAATTAGGGTTTTAAAGTAAAAAATTATGAGAAAGTTCAAAGATGAAAGACATAGCAAATGGAGCTTAAGCAGATTATTTGATCAAAAGAAACCAAACTGTGCAACATGATTGCCATACATTATTCAAATCTAATTGCCATATTTTGCAGTGACGTAACTGGTAAGAATAGAAATATAAAAATGACTTTAAAAAAAAAAAGAAAGAAAGAAAATCTTAAAATGAGATTAAAGAAACGGAATTAAGGCAAACACAAGCTTTAAAGAAACATTCAGAGAAGAAAGAAAAAGCAAATGAAGTTTAAGCAGATAAGTAGTTGGAAATTGATCAGCTGTAGAACATGATTGGCACGTAGTAAGAAGCTAATTGACAAAAATTGGTAAGTAACAGAAAAATGAATTTATTAGAGGTAAGGGCAACAACAATTAAAAGGCGAAATTTAAACAAAAAGATAAGGAGTTAGTCCTCACTCGAGCCATGGTTGAAGCGGATCATCTCCGTCATACTCATCGATCGCTTCAATCAACTTCCTGAGATTAAGAAATCCACAGAGATTGTTATGGAGATATATATATATATATATATACAAAGAGAGAGAGAGAAGGAAGGAAGAAGGAACCTGCGGCGGTCGAGGAGGGACTTCTTGAGGAGATGGTGGGTGTGAGACTTGAGAGCGTCGTTCAAGATTGAAACTTTGCGGCCTCTCTTCAAAGGCCTCACGTTCTCCTTATAAAGCTCCCACTCGTTCCCAGTCTCTCTCTTCGACACCAGAAACTCAGTCTCCGGGTCCAACAACACTCCTCCTCCTTCTTCAATCTTCTCCATTTTTACCTTTCTTTTCCAATTCTTCTGCAACCTAAACCCTATTCACCCCCTTTTTCCAGATCAATATCCCCAACCCCAATTTCAAACTTAATCCCACCAGGGACAGGACAGGGAGCCTCCTCCTCAGGTTACCGTTACACGCTCTCTTATTATAATTGTACCGGCGGGACCTGGAATGGAATTTCAAATCATAATTCCTTCTGGGCTCTTTACTTTTGTTTGGGCCCATGATATGGGCTTCAAAATTTGGGCCTGTCTGCTCAGTGATCCAGTACAAATTTCCAGCCCATCAACTCATAGAAGCAGAAACTTCATTGAAGAGGTGGGTCATTTTATTTATTTATTTATTTCTTCTAGCAAAGAAGCTTCCAGAATTCTGGATCTTCGCCGCTCTCTTCTTTACGATTCTCTCTCCTTGTAGGGCGTCTTCGCTTGCAGTATTAGGGTTTCTTCTTCGTCCCTCAAAATTTAGGGCTTACTGTAAATTTGAATTTGCAATTCCCCCAAATTCAAAATCCTAAGCCCAGATAGAATCGACGACAATTAATCCATGGCGGAGCACTTGGCATCGATTTTCGGCACCGAGAAGGACCGCGTGAACTGCCCCTTCTACTTCAAGATCGGCGCCTGCCGCCACGGTGACCGCTGCTCCCGCCTCCACAACCGGCCAACGATCTCGCCGACTCTGCTTCTGTCGAACATGTACCAGAGGCCCGACATGATCACCCCCGGAGTCGACGCCCAGGGCCAGCCGATCGACCCGCGCAAGATCCAGGAGCACTTCGAGGACTTCTACGAAGATATCTTTGAGGAGCTCTGCAAGTTCGGCGAGATCGAGAGCCTCAACGTCTGCGACAATCTCGCCGACCACATGATTGGCAACGTCTACGTCCAGTTCAAGGAGGAGGACCACGCCGCCGCCGCCTTGCAAGCGCTCCAGGGCCGGTTCTACAACGGCCGCCCCATTATCGCGGATTTCTCGCCGGTCACCGACTTCCGCGAGGCCACATGCCGCCAGTTCGAGGAGAACAGCTGCAACCGAGGCGGATACTGCAATTTCATGCACGTGAAGCTGATTGGGAGGGAATTGCGGCGGAAGCTCTTCGGGAGGTACCGCAGCTATAGGGTGAGCCGCAGCCGCAGCCGGAGCAGGAGCTTGACCCCGCCACGTCATCCTCGGAGGGATTACGACCGGCGCGAGAGGGATTATCGGGACCGTGATCATCGCGGCAGCAGGGACAGGCACGATAGGTATGTAAATCACTTCAATCTATCCGTTTTATGATGTAGCGGAAACTGGGATGGTTTCTAATTTCTATGGATTAGAGGACTGCCTAACAATTTATATAGAGCACCGAGAAGAAGTCTAAACAACTGATCTTAAGGCTCTGCATTTGGTAAGAGGGGGAAAAATACGAAGGAAGAGGTATCTAACTGAGGTGAGGAAAATGGAGATAAATAACTTAGGTGAGGAAAAGAAACATTACATAGAGATGAGGTGGAGGCACAGAGACAAGGCTAAATTCTTTTTTAAGGAGTCTATTATGGATCATGTGCTTTTCTGTGGTGTAGGTACGACCGAGACAGAGACAGGGAGAGGGACAGGGACAGAGATGGTTCGAGAAGAAGACACAGCAGTCCGAGGCGGAGCAGAAGTCCTCCAGCGAGGGAAGGGAGCGAGGAACGCCGTGCCAGGATTGAACAATGGAATCGAGAAAGAGAGGAAAAGCAATGATGCTCATCCTGTTTTTCTGCATTTTTCTTTCTATTGGTAATCATTCTGGGCTCAGATGTTTCCTTTATGCACCTTAAACTTTCGACTGTCTGTGGCTGTGGGGGAACTTTTTCTTTCTAATTTGGGGATCTTGTTGTCAGTTCAGTTTATGTAGTAATTTTGGCCAAGGTTAATTTGACTTCATTAGTTCGTGTCTTTAATGGGAGCTTTAGATTGCCCCCTCTTATTTTACTTGGTTCTCTTGTATGCTTCTTAGTTCTCTTGATGCTGAATTTTAGTATTTCTGAATTCAGTAAATGGTTCTTGATTTGCGACTTAGCAAGCACCACTTTTATAGTGATAATTAATTTTGTTATGTCTTGGAAAGTAATTGGTGCTTAATGGTGTCAACAATGTTTAGCATTGCTTATATGAATGTGTTGAGAATTTATTGAAGCTATTGGTTTCACTTTGAGCTGTTAAGAGACTGACAGATTGCGTCCAAAATTTCATGAGTTTTGTTCTATTTTGTTGTGAGGTTTGAGATACGGGGTTGTAAGAAAGCACGGAGCTTTTGGCATGAATTGTTGCTCAAAATATTGAAAGCAAGATTTTGTCATTCAGAGAAGTATTTCCGATTGTCTTAGATGCCATGAAGTTGCAGTAGTTGAGAGGTTGGCTCTTTTTATTTGTATCAGACAAAGTTGTTTTAAATGCTAAATATTGAAGTTGGGCATAGGCAAAAGGTCAAAATTACACTACTGTACTGGATTAGGGCTTGGGGTTCGTTAGAATTGTTTGATTAACCTCGGGAGCAGCTATTATAGCTGAAAATTATCCCCCTTTTTCCCACTTTTAGTTTCATCTTTCCATTTACAGTTGTTTGGTTTCCTTTATTTTATTTGAGGGGGTCTTCAAGCTTTTAAGCATGATAAACAAATTAGTTACACAGATCACTTTAAGCTTTCAAGCAAGTCACCCACCGAATCTGACTATATTATGTCTTCCCTTGTTGTCTTTACAGCTTTTTTAGGGCATGTAAAGCGCATTTCTCGGAGACATTATTTTTAATGACTTCCCTTTGCAGAACGCATTCTCATGGCTAGCTGGACACTTCGTTAGTTGTTTACTTTCACTGTATCTTGCTTATTTCTTAAAGATATTAACTATAATTCTCAGGTTTGGTGTTTTAGTGTGCATATCGCAGAGTTCGTTTTGAAAACTAAATAAATAAATAGCGAGGAAACCATTTAGTTTGTCTCTCAGCATGGTTTAAAATTGCAACCTTGATGTCACCGTATGATATCAAGTTTGGGACTGATTATTCTATATGGTGAAGTGACAGCAATTTCTAGGCCTGCAGTGCTGGGAGCGCAAGGCTCAGTGCGCAAAATACTGATGAAGCATTTGTTTGATAAATTTTTGGTTCTCTTCCACCCCCCCCCCCCCCCCCCCCCCTCCCCTCCCCTCTTACATTTTGTACCTTGTTCCTTTTCCTGCTAATGATTCTTTTTTTCTTTTTTTTTTTTTTTTTTTTCTTTTTTTCCTATTCTATGCCTTTAGGTTGCACTGAAATGGTTTAGCTGAAAACAAAGCGGGGTCGGACCATGGGATGAGAAGTCCAGTTAGTTATCAAAGTGTGTTCTTAATCTTATTCTTGTTTTAAAAAAAAAAAAAAGTGCGTTCTTAATCTTTTCTTGCCAGTAACTTGTCTGTTTTGCATCTTGGAAAAAAAAAAAAAAAGGGGGTGGGGGGGGGTGGGGGGGGGGGGGGGGGCGGTGTTGGTGTTGGGGTGCAGCAAAGATCTTTGGTTTAACTTTGAAGCTAAGTAATGGTGCCTGCCTGCACCTGGGCTGTTTCGCGGTAACAGTGGAACTAGTTAGGTTGATACCTTCTATTATCTACCCCCATTATTCCTGCTGGGAATTTACGACTACATTATCTTCTTAGCAATCAATGACCCCTTTTTTTTTTTGGTTTTCTTCCTTTTCTTTTTTTTTTTTTTTGTTGGGTTGTGCAACTAGTTATCAGGAGTAATCTTTGTTAATTCTCCAATTGGAACTGAAAGGCTAGGGTTCGAATTATGGTGTTCCTGGTGCATAGTTGAGAAAGTAGATGTCAGTTAAAAAGGCTAACTGGTCCAAGTAAATAGATTTGAAATTTATATTTCATGCAAATGTGGCGCTGAACTTAACACAAGAAATTTGATAAGGCTAAAATCAGCAATTTTATGGGGCATCATCCTTGCGAGTTTATTATATCTGTCCCATTTTCATTTCTTAATTGAGGGAGTTTGGACAACTCATCAAAAATGACAATCATAATGGAAAACTGAGAACGATGGCAAAACAAAACGACAACGAGCGGTTGTAAAATGGGTGACAATACCCACGGCATAAAATGTAAAATGGACGGTTAAATTTAAACTTGAGGACCAACTGGGGGAAGAAAAACGACTGTGAAACCAAAATAAAAAAAGACCACTAACTGAACAAGAGCCAAAAAAGAAAAAGGGGCAACAAACTAGTTCTAAAATGAATATGGGGAAGAGGATACAGTTTAAAACGACAATAACAAAAATGACGATCAATATTATAAAATCAACAACGAAAAAGAATGAAAAAAACGACAGTGAAAAATGTTAACGTCGTATCAAATGATCGAAAACTAAAACGACAAAAAGGGCAAACAAACGACAACAGAAAAGGGACATAAAAAGGGTAAGGACTGCAAAAATCAAAACGACAACAAATAGGAAAGGAAAAGGCAATGACACCTGGAAAGGACAATGAGACGACATTTAACTCTTTTTTATGTAAAAGAATGTAATTACCAAAAAAAAAAAAAAAAAAAAAGGGGAAAACCGATAACTTTCTATCTTTTTACATGAAAACACCCAGAAGGACGAAGGTTTTAGTTCAAATAAAAAACGAAAAATCCAAAAAATAAACATAAAAATAAAAAATCCAATCTCTCGAACCACCAATAGTGTCCCTTCTATAACCGCTACGACTCGGTGGCTGCAGAGTCGGAAATTCGACTGTCCACGTGTGATTTATAGCCTGTCCACGTGTTGAGCGTGCCGCATTCCTATTGGTCCGATGACAGCATCCCGCACCTGCAATCTTACGTGGCTCATATACATCGGAACCGTCCACGTCATGTCCTCAAACAAATCTCAGCCGCACCATGGACTAAGCGCCACTTGTCGTTCTTTCGCGTTTTCTTGCTCAGGAAGGGTCTGACCACGCGGTTCCCGGTTCATAAATAAATTAGATTCCTCAGATAGTTGTTCGAAATTCTTCTTCCATTTGTTAAAAAGAAAATTCTCTGGAATTTATTAAAAAAAAAAAAAAAAACTCTTACTCTCTCTACCTTGTTTTTGTTTTTGGTTTTTAGGGTTTGGGTAGAGCCGTTAATGGAAGGTGGAGATGTGGTGTTTTTGGGAGGAGAAAACCTAATCGGAGAAGTCGACTGGTCCAATGTCTTCGACGACGACCTCCACGGCGGCGCCAACGTTTTGGACTGGGGTGAGCCGGCCGCTATCGCGGATTCCTATGCCTCGCCGTCTGATGCTTTCTCCAACAATTCGCCCGATTCTGTTTCCTCGTGGATCGACGGGATTGAGAAGCTGTTGATGGAAGATGACGATGAAAGTAAGGTATCTCCGGATTCTTCTTCCGACTATTATGAGACTTTTCTGGCGGATTTGCTTGTCGACTCGCCTGCCGACATGTCAGATGAGGTCCCCGCCCCGGCGGTTTCCACCCACTCTGATCCCAACGTCTCCGCTGATGCCAACGCTAATTCGGAGGAGGAGGACATGGACGAGAAGGAAAAGGAGAAGGAGAAGGAGAGGGAGAAGGTGGAAGCTGCTGAGGTCGAAGACGATGCTGATGATCCCATCTCCAAGAAACGGAGAAGGTATCAATGATCTATTTATTCCCTTAGACCTTCATATTTTGTTGATCTTCAACTTTGATCTCAATTCATAATAAGTTTTAATTCTTGGTTATGATTTTATTATATGTGATAATTAATTATTCGATTTAGTACTTCAATATTGTATTTTTGTTCTTTAGTATGAAAAAAAAAATGCTTACTTTGGAAGATTGCATAGTCTATGCCTTTGGATATTAGAACCAGTTCTGTAAACCAATATCTTCCGTGGGCCTTCTGCTATATGGAATCAGGGCAAAAAAGAGTGTGTGTGAGACTAGTGACATAATTGAGCGAAGCCTGACGAAGGAGATTTTAGGAGTTTTGTTGGTGATTTATTTTGTTTGTACAAATTTTGGCACTAATCTCTAAATCTAAATATTTCTTGGCTTTGATTTCGAATAAACTTTTGTTGCCTTGCTTTGCTTGTAATTTCAGAGAGTGACAGTGATAAGACTCGCCATGTTATGTTGCAAGCGTACCATGTAAAAAACTAACAAAAAGAAAAGTATAAAAAAATGTAATCTAAGCTACCTAATAGCGTATGACGGAGATATTTAAGATGTTTATGTGGTTTTTATGGATGACTTTCCAGGCAGCTGAGAAATAGAGATGCGGCAGTGAGATCAAGGGAGAGGAAGAAGATGTATGTGAAGGATCTAGAGATGAAGAGCAAGTATTTGGAAAGAGAATGCAGGCGACTGGGGCGTTTGCTCCAGTGCTGCTATGCCGAGAATCAAGCGTTACGGGTTACTATGCAGATGAGCGGTGCATTTGGTGCTTCCACAACCAAGCAGGAGTCTGCTGTGCTCTTGTTGGGTATGAACTATCAACAAATCAATTATCTTTGCACAATGTTGCTGCATGTTTTGTTTATTCCTCGTCTTCCTTATCTCTTGCAAGGAAATTTGGTCTTTAATTAAGCGCATGATGGCATCCTTCTAGGACTATTTTAGAGTGATATTGGATTTGTGGTCTCAGGATATTGGAATTTCATGAAACAGCTGATCCAGGATCTAAGTAGGAAAAACAATTTAGAAAGGGGTGGTTAATTGATAACAATGATGCATAAAACTCAGGTATTCTAGTGATACCATGACAAGATATCTAGTTTCCGCTCTTAAGAAGTAGCTTGTTGAGTGCATTTTCAATTTGAATGTACTTGGAACCGTGTAGATTGAAATCAAATTTGAGGTGTTAGGAAATAGAGAATTTCAGAAAGAGAGGATCCCTACGGAGAATGATATATATATATCTATATTTTAAACAAAGAGTTGGGTAACGCAAGTGATCACAAGACACTGGTTGTGTGTCATTTCCCGTTAGGATTTACATGTATTTACTTGGCCAAGGTATTTCTGTCCCACCATCCCTCTAATCCAACCCTTCATCCTTGATTGGAGTTTTTTAACGAGTTGTAATTCTATGTTGGGTGTGCAGAATCCCTGCTGTTGGGTTCCCTGCTTTGGTTGGTGGTCTTCATGTGCCTGTTCACCCTGCCGGTAAACCCTCTACCAATTCTGGGAGCGGTTCTAGCGGAAGAGCACAAGGCAAGGAAAGCTCCAGAAAGAGTGGCTCCAAGAGAAGCAGGAGGGACAAATGAGACGTTTGGGTACTTGGTCGCCCAATCTCCTTTTGTGAAAAATAGGAGGAGGAGGAGGAGGAGTTGCAAAGCTTCTTGGACGAAGATGAAACTCTCTCCTGACTCTCATTCTCTTTTACAGCTCTGTCTCTGAGCGCTTGCTTTCCCTTGTTTAAATATTTTTTGGTTTATGGCTTAATTCTATAATATTAGGTGATAATTTTATCCGACAGAGAGAAAAGCCATGTTTATGTTGGCTGCTTTAACAGTTATACCTGTTTATCGTGTAAGACATAGAACCATGGTTTTTTCTGAA
>JAFMPE010110174.1:0-12623 GCA_024759925.1 Ficus religiosa | reverse complement strand
TTATATTAATCAAACTAATGGTATGTTTGCCGCACCATTTCAAATTCAAAATATTCATTTTATTTAAAATTCAAATTTACTTTTTTAAAATTCACATTATATTCATTTTCCTCTCTCTCAAACACCCATTCTATAAGTGAAAAAATAGGAAGTAAAATATAAAATTTTGAAACAAATTAATACATATAGAGGTTATAGTAAAATTGCCAAACAAAAAAAAAAGTGAGGACACAAATTTATTTTAATTATCAAGATTTTTTTTTTGAATTATCAAATAGTTTGTTTTAGCAAATTAAAAAAAAAAGTACAGCACGATACCGATGATGTGATTTAAAAAAAAAAAGGAACATTAAAGAAATAATTTTAGCATGTTTGAAATAAATAAATGAAATAAAATATTCTTGCACATGAAAAACGTAAAAAGAGAAAAAAAAAAATGTAACCATTAGATAGAAAGGGGGAAAAACAAGGGAAAAAAATGGAAAATGATTAGAAAGAACTATGGGTTGACAAATGTTAGAAGAAAAGAAGAGCAACTAACTCTTTTATGTATGTTAGAGTTAGGATTACGATTAGGATGTGGTATAGATAAATAATGAGAATTAGTAGATGTACCAAAATATCGTAATATGTCATCTCCTTAACACCCGAATGTTTGCCCAAAAAGAAGAGAAATTGCTTATGATATTTGACATGTGCGTAGAAGGAACTTTATATTAAAATGTGTGTAGATGCGGTTTTTCTACAGTCAAAATTTAACAGAAAGTTAATGACAATGATAAAACAAATAGTTGAATGGGCCCCTGGAAATCCTTATTAAAACTTGTAAAGCAAAATAATATGAAAATAATCGAAAACAAAAGTAAAAGAGTGAGAGAGAGAATCATCAACACCAAGATGTAGAGAGGTTCGCCAATTGGGCTACATCCTCTGTGAGTATAATGTATTCACTATGTAGGAAGATTCTCAAGTACAACAATGATTTCTGGATGTGTTTTTGCAGAGTAACAGCAAGAGAATTCAGAGAAAAGAAAAGAAGATCCTTTCCCTCAAGGGGGTCCTCCTCAATTTATAGAGACAGGACCAATAACTAATATTGAGCGGTTTTTTCACCTGTTGTCCTCTGGGGACGCCTGTCATGATATGAATTCAGCAGTTATTGTCATCCTCCACAGATCATGGGTTTAGCGGTTATTAATGTGCTTCCTTTTGCCAGTTATGAATGGTCAGTTATCATAATGGCATGACACATCATCGTCGACATTGAGTTCGACTGTTATGAAGAGTATAATCATATAAGAACTTTGTCTGATATGAACGACGAACGACGGGTAGAAAATAAAGCTTTGTCCTTATAATTTATCGTTCACGAAAGGTGAAGTCAATGAATGAAAGATCAGTTTTGATCTGTTAGTTCAATATTCGATGCTTAATTCGAACAAATCGCATTGTCATTGAGTCTGGCCCAATAATGTGAGCGATATACGTTTGTTATTGACTTATACAATGAGTTGAGTCCGGCCCAAATAAGAAGGCGTTAGAATCGGGAGTTCATCGTTCGTTTAGTAAACTGTTAAAGCTAACATTATTAATGGGAAGGCGAAGTCTAACCCCAACAGATAGCCCCCCACTCTATCGAGCGATGGATCCTCGATAGAGTGCATGATACTTAGCGATGGTCGCATCAGTCGTGGTTAAATCAGATTAGGGAAATCTGAAGACTAACGAATCGATCGATGAGGAGTCTCGATTCCAGCGAAAAATATTTTTGATACACGTGGCCCGTGTCGAGTGGTTACCCTAACACTGTATCATTATGACATTTTGAAATTCGTACCGTTGCAACATAACAGACTCGAGCTGTCATATCCGAGATTTTCGGGATACGCGCCGTTGCATTGTACGAACTTTTTAAGTGGGAATTTGAAGAGTTGCATAACATACACCGTTTGATCAAGCCTTTCTTGAACAATCTGGACCGTTGGATGCACTGCGAAACTATATAACCCTTCATATACCCATTTCTTTCTTCTTATTTCTACACGGAGCCTCCAGAAGATCAGAATCCGAGTTTCTCAAGTTCTTCGAATTCTCAGGCAAGATTTCTCTTCTTCTTCTCTCTTTTGAGTAATTTTTGATTTGGTAGGTGTTGTTCTATTTTCGAATCTTTCTATTCAGTTTTCCTATATTTCCTCTCGGGTGAGTGATTTGGTTGAGGGGTTTCGTAAGTTTCTGGGTTTTCTGGTTTGTTGTTCTTCGTGTTCATTTCAATCCTCTTGGGATTTCGATTCAAAAGACTTTTCGATCCGAAATTAGTCCATCGTTCGTCCAAAATTCGGTTTGTAATCCAATGGATAAGGAAAAGCAACCCATCAAAGATATTGATGTAGAATGGACGACCACCGACTCAAGCGACAGTAGTTCAGACAATGAAGAGCTGATGTCAACCCTCCATCGTTCGAGGTTCGAACAGGAATTTCAGAGTGACCAGATGGGTGCTGGAATGAGCAACGAGGCTTCAGAGAAAAGTCGACCTGCGACAACATCGGGCGAAGCAATATTATCAATTCCCCCTATCGCTCGATTAACGGAGCCACCTCGCAGGCTGAGCACTGAGTCTTTTTTATGAACATCGAATCCTCGATCAGTCTTAACAGAGAGTGACCTATCAGACATCAGGGGTCGATATGGGTTTCTGAACGAGGTTCAACTTCGTTTACCTTTTGAGGGCGAGCGAGCAGATTCCGTTTCCGAAGGATGGATCTGCATGTACACTATCTACTTCGAATGTGGACTTCGAATTCCACTTCCTCTTCTTTTTGTTCAGACCATGCATCACTATAATCGTGCCATCCCACAATTGATGCCAAATGGGATGAGGGTTTTCTTGGGTCTGATTGTACTGTCAGAAGAGGCAGGCATCGAGCTTACAATGGATGACGTTCTTGCAATTTACTATCCCCAAGAAAATTTTAAGGATCACGGGAGGTACTCGATGTACCCGAGGAGGAAGAAGCAAGTGGTTGGCAAAATGAAGAATGTCGACAGATATTGGCAAGACCACTATTTTTTCATGCACGTGAACAACAAATCATTGGGCGATCTGGCCAATGTTTTTTACCCCTTGTGGGGCACTCTTTGTAAGTGTCGAACGAAGAGCATCAAACGAAAATTTTTAGTTTCATTAATTTGTGTCTTCTGATGCTATTTATTTGTTTTCTGCAGGCAAGGAACTCAAGAAACCGCCACCAAAGGCTTTATTGTTTGAGGAGAAGCTTGAGAAGTTGCTCGAAGTACCGAACAGAGAGTGGGACGAGATACATACTCCTGAAAGATTTCGAGCGTCGAGCCTGTGGAGGAATTTTATCGAACTGCCAACAGGTATGCTAAACGAGTTCCTTCATGGGTCGATTGGTCGTTTATTGTTAGGGGAGCACTGAGGAGACTATTTGGCAGTCCATTGTGGTTCGAGCCCCTTACTGACGAAGAGGCTTTGATCGCAGACTTTGCATTGGACTCGCTGGTCATGGAGGTCCCCAACCCCAAAGACATTATGGCCAAATGGAGGGCGAAAAAAGAAGACGAAAGGGCAGCTGCAGCTGCAGCTGCTGCTTCTACAGTGAATGCTAATCAAAGCAACGAACCTGCGCCTTTCCCCATCCTCGAGTCTTCTCCCGAACCCCCTTCAAAGCCTATTTCGCCACCCGCAAAGAAGAGGAAGGTGGTCAAAAAGCACAAGAGGAAAGTTCCTGCGAAGAGGAGCAAAAGGTCGAAAGTCCCGATCTCCGAACCGGACGTTGAGGGTCCAAGAGTTGAGGTGGACTTGCCTCCTCATGTTAGCATTCTGCAGGATAGGCAAACGAGCATTGACATAGCTCGCCAGCTGTTATCTGATGCGGATGCAGAAATCATGACTCAAGGTCCACCTCAAAGCCATCTGGATGACATTATGTGGGAAACCATGAAGGTATGAACATATACTTTGCATTGCAATCAATATTTCGCAAACTCTCCCCATTCTAAAGATTGTATTTTTATCCTGCAGATCAATGTCCGGACGATGGGGCTCTTTTATCGAATGTCCGATAAAGTCGCCGAACAGAGGGACCGGTTGAAAGATCTCGTGGAGAAAGATAATGCTGACATCAAACGTAAGTTCGGAGATGTCAAGGCCAGCGCTGAGGGACTGATGTCTGAACTTCAGAAGTCCATGGATGTAGCAAGGGAGGGCACGTCTGCGATGGAAACCTTGGTCAAGAGATTTGATGAAGCTCAGGCCAAAATCAAATATCTAGAAGTTCGCCACTCAAATTATGAATGCGTTCGAAAAGGCCACTTGTAAGGCTAGATATGACATCCTGAAGGACTATAAAGCAGGACTCCTCGATGAAGCTCAAATCGACGAAGAGATCAATATGTTTGAAGAAGATTATCCTGAGGAAGTCATCAGGTTATCATCTGTCCCTGCATCGGCGCCAACAGAGGCCGGGCCTTCGAATGTCGAACTCCCAGCTCAGGCCAATCCTTCTGAAGCTCGCGAGATCTAAGAATAAATCTTCTTTGTTTATCAAATTTCTATGGACATTTTATTTATTTCTGAATTGCAACGATAATTCTATATTTTTTTAAATTGAAAATTTCGTATTTCTGTTGACATCTTTTGTATGACATTGATGTGATATTTTCGACAACTTTGCATGACTTTGAATCATAATGTTCGATCGTCGAGAGTAGTGTACAAATATCGAACTTAATTCGCGATAAACGAATGTTGTGTATAATTCGTACTGGACGAGTGTCAAATATAATATCGAGCATTCAAAGAACACGTTTTTGACTAGGAAAAATAGTTGAACTCATTCAAATGTGATGAGCTGCCTACGTACCCAGAGTTTAGGGATCAAGCCATTCGTAGGTCAGTAGAACAATGGGATTGTGATATATTTTTGACTGGACTCGTACAAACGTATACGAGCTGCCTACGTACCCAATATTTAGGGATCAAGTCAAACGTAGTTCAAAATGGTGTCAGGCGTAGACCTACGGGTTTGATTTCACATCGAACGTTCGATGTAATGGATCTAGCCTTTACAAAAATTTGTGCTGAAGAAAAATTACAAAGTTTTGACAAGCTGTAAAAAGAATAAACAAAACAAAAAGAAACGAATTACACGTAGTACTTTTCCAAGTGATGCGAATTCCAACTGTGAAGAACCTCCACTCCATCGCTCGTCTCCAAACGGTATACGCCTGGTCGAATAACTTTCAAAATCCTATAAGGACCTTCCCAGTTTGCTCCTAATTTCCCTGCGTTTGGCTCGGCAGTGTTCTGGAATACTTTCTGAAGTACGAGATCTCCTTCGTTGAAAGTTCTGGGATGAACTTTAGAGTTGTAATACTTCGCCGCTGATTGCTGATAGCTTGCCATACGAACCAGGGCTTGATCTCGTCGTTCATCTAGAATATCAAGACTGTCGTTGAGCATTTCTTGATTCTTACTCTCGTTCTCAAAAGCCAATTGTCGCCGGAGTGTAGGGATACCGATTTCTGCTGGGATAACAGCTTCAGCACCAAAGGTCAGTAAGAAAGGAGATTCTCCATTCGCTCTTCGTGGGGTTATCCTGTATGCCCAGAGTACGCCATGAAGTTCATCTGCCCATCGCCCCTTTCGAGCTTCGAGTTTCTTTTTCAGATTCTGAACGATCGTTTTGTTCGTTGCCTTTGCTTGTCCATTCCCTTGGGAATACCTTGGGGTAGAAAATCTAAGCTCGATGTTCCATCCGTTGCAAAATTTTCTAAAGCTGCCCGCAATGAACTGTGATCCATTATCCGTGACAATCTCCTGGGGCACACCAAATCTGCAAATAATGTTCTTCCAAATGAAGCTTTCGACATCCGAATCCTTAATGTCCGCAAATGCCTCTGCTTCAACCCACTTTGTGAAATAATCAGTGAGTATGAGCAAATATTTACGTTGACCGCTCGCTCTGGGCAGTGGACCCACTATATCCATTGAACACTTCATGAATGGATATGGAGATGCGATACTCGACAATCGTTCTGATGGCTGGTGGAAAATGGGGGAGTGTCTCTGGCATTTGTCGCACCGTTTGACAAAGTCCTCGTTGTCTTGAAGCATAGTGGGCAAGTAATAGCCTTGACGCTTGACTTTGTTGCATAGTGATCGCCTCCCAGAGTGGTTGCCGCATTCGCCCTCATGAACTTCTTTCAGAACGTAGGCGGCTTCATTATCATCAAGACATCGAACATAGGGGCCATTGAACGAGCGTCGAAAGAGGGTGTCATTGATCAGTGAAAACCTTGCAGCTTTGGTCTTGACTTTCCGAGCTTCCTGCTTGTCTCCCGGTAAAACTCCTTCCTTTAGATAAGCAACAATGGGCGTTCGCCAATCTTCGAGAACTTCTCCAGCGACGATCGAGGATTCGACCTGGATGATGGGCTCTTCAATAAACCCGATTGGAATGCTTCGACGTAAGTGTGGCTCTGAAGTTGAACCAAATGAAGCCAAGGCGTTCGCTTGTGTATTAAGATCCCTCGACACTTGTACTATCGAGTATCTTTCAAAATGCTATAGAAGCGAATGAACAACATTTAAATACGCTTCCATCCTTGTATCCTTGGCTGTGTATTCTCCAAGCACTTGATTAACTACAAGTTGTGAGTCACTGAAAATCTTCAGACGTCGAGCCCCCAGTGTTTTCACTAAACGTAGCCCGGCAATTAGGGCTTCGTACTCTGCCTCGTTGTTTGAAGCGTTAAACCCCAATCGAAATGACTGCTCAATTATCTCACCATCAGGGGACTTGCAAAATACTCCCACTCTAGATCCTTTGACATTTGATGCTCCGTCCACCATGAGCGTCCAATAGCATTCTTCTTCGGTGTTTGTTATAGAAGGATCTGGCGTGAGTTCAGCTACAAAGTCAGCAAGTACTTGTGATTTTAAACTGGTTCTTACCCTATACTCGATATCAAATTTACTCAATTCGACCACCCATTTTGTCAAGCGTCCAGATAAATTTGGACTATGAAGGATGGCACAAAGAGGATAAGTAGACAATACAACTATCGAGTGTGATTGGAAGTATGGCCTTGGCTTTCTTGCTGCAGTAATGAGAGCTAAAGCTAACTTCTCAACCACCGGGTATCTCGTCTCCGCATCGAGTAGTGACTTGCTGACGTAATAGACGGGTTGTTTGCCATTCGAATCTCGTACAAGAACAGCGCTCACCGCGTCTTCTGTTACAGTCATGTAAAGAAAAAGGCTTTCTCCGGTTACTGGTTTGGACAAAATTGGAGGGGATGACAAGTATTTTTTGAGCTCGTTAAAGGCATGCTGACATTATTCGTTCCACTTAAATTTTTTGTTCCCCTTGAGCAACTTAAAGAATGGCTGGCATTTGTCAGTCGATCGAGAGATGAATCTATTCAAAGCTGCGACTCTTCCAGTCAACTTCTAGACCTCTCGTTTATTTTTCGGTGAAGGCATGTTGATTATTGCTCGTATCTAGTCAGGGTTTACTTCAATACCACGCTGCGTCACGATATAGCCCAAGAACTTCCCAGACGACACACCAAACGAGCATTTGGAAGGATTCAAACGCATGTTGTGTTGTCTAAGTACCGAAAAGCACTCAGAAAGGTGTCCAATGTGATCTACAGCCTTCAACGATTTGACCAGCATATCGTCTATATAAACCTCCATCGTTCGACCAAGTTGGTCAGCGAACATCGCGTTGACAAGCCTTTGATAGGTAGCACCTGCATTCTTCAACCCGAAAGGCATTACTTTGTAGCAATATATTCCCCTCTCCGTGATAAAAGCTGTCTTCTCTTGATCGTCGGGATGCATGAGGATCTGGTTGTATCCTGAAAATGCATCCAAGAAAGAGAGCAATTAGTGTCCGGCTGTTGCATCAACCAGTCGATCGATGTGTGGAAGGGGGAAACTATCTTTCGGACAAGCTTTGTTCAGATCTGTGAAGTCGCTGCAGACTCTCCACTTCCCATTCTTTTTCTTCACAATAACAACATTCGCTAACCAGTCCGGGTACTGAACTTCTTTGATGAATCCAGCCTCGATCAACTTTCGCACCTCATCATTCACGATCTTATTGCGTTCGATCCCGAGCTTCCTTCGTTTCTGCTTCACTGGCTTATGGCTAGGATCGACATTGAGTCGATGAGTTGTTATTTCCGGATTGATACCTGGCATGTCATCGTGTGACCACGCAAAGCAATCAAGATTATCTTGAAGAAATCTTAGAAGCTCATTGCGAACAGTACAATCGAGCATCGAGCCGACATTAATTGTTCGATCTGGACGTTCTGGATCGATCTGAATTTCATCGAGTTCCTCTACGTCTGGTTGGATTTGTAAGCTCGATTTTTCCTCCTCTAATTGCTATAACCGGTCACTCCTCTTCATTTTCAAAGAATGGAGGTAGCAGGTTCGAGCTACCTCTTGACTTCCTTTTATTTCCCTAACTCCTCTCTTCGTAGGGAATCTGATATGTTGGTGATAAGTAGATGGGACTGCCTTCATTGCATGAATCCATGGCCTACCAAGAATTATGTTGTAGGCAGATGGGCAATCTAAAACCAAAAAGGTGGTTAACTTGTTCTCTCCTGCCGCAAAGACAGGAAGTTTAATCTTTCCAACAGCAGCAGTCGACTCCCCATTGAAACCCGTTAAAATGGTAGTCGATCGTTCGATGTCAGACTCAGATAACTCCATTTCTCTGAGTGTTGAAAGGAAAAGAACGTCCGCAGAACTCCCATTATCGACCAGTATTCGACCTACTTCACAGTTCGATACGTTAAGTGTCAGAACGAGCGCATCGTCGTGAGGTCGGCTCAGGTTTGTAGCCTCGCTGCTATGAAAAGTAATAGAGTGCTCGACGGGGTCATCGGGAAGAATCGTGGCGATCGGCTGCATGGCTTTCCTTCGATGAGACTTAACAGCATTTACTGTTTCCCCGCTGTAAACTGAGCCTCCGCAAATTACGCCTATCGTCTTTCGAACTAGCGGTGGTGAAGGCGTGTCTTCGATCTGCTGCACAATTCTTCGTTCTTTAGTCTCGCCACCAAGTTCGTACGTCTCTTTCCCCTTTTCTGTAAGGAATTCACGGAGGTGACCCTTTCTCAACAATTTTGCTACTTCCGCCCTCAACGCCCTGCAATCGATGGTATTATGCCCATGATCTTTATGAAATTCGCAGTACTTGGACGTGTCTCTGGCCAGGTTCTCGGGCAACTTCTTTGGCCAGGTGACAAAATCCTGGCGCTTAAGGTGAGCGATGAGTTCCGAGGGGCTTATGCCGAGGGCATACTTTGGAGGAGAGAGTGGACGTTTTTATTCACGCGGGTCGATCGTTCGACTCTATTCTCCATTCGATGCTTTATGCGTTGGCGTTCATGTCGGAAGGTTTTCTCCTGCTCATTACGAGCCCTTGAGATCTCTTCCCTAGTCCGAGCAAGGTCTCGTTCTATTCGCTCATTCTCTTCTTCGAGTTCAATGAATCCCTTCGCTCGATGTAAAGCATCCTGGATCGTCGGAGGGTAATGGGCGCAAATCTCATTTTTAAACAAAGATCTATGCCTTAAACCCTTCTTCAAAGCTTCTCTCGCCGTTCCATCGTCGAGCCCTGATATTTCTGAAATTGCTTTACTAAAGTGCTTAATATAAGCGCGTAATGACTCGTGCGGTCCTTAGATTACGCCCCACAAATCCTTGGTCATTTTTCCGGACTGGATGTGTACCGAATAACTCTGCATGAACTCAAGCGAGAGTTCATCGAACGAATCGATTGACTCTGGAGGGAGATTGCAGAACCATCTCAACGCTACCCCCTTCAAACTCTGAGCAAACAGCTTGCACATCATATCATCTAGCATTCCTGTTGGAATGTTTGTCGACTGCACAACATGTTTATATTGCAGTAGATGGTCATGTGGGTCTGACATTCCATCGAACCTCGAGAATGACATACTACTGAATTTGGGGGTAATGGTGTTGGTGATTCGGCTAGAGAGTGGGGTTTCTCTGACTCCACGAGCGAGGTCATCAAACCCTGGGGTCGATGTTGTGGCCTTATGGATCTGCGAAGTGAAGCGTTGTTGCATCTGGGCTTCTAATGTCTTCATCTCCTCGGACATTATACTTCACATTATCTCTTCGACGTTCGTCCCCGGTTGAAGGAGATCTTCTGATGTTTGCGGTAAATTTGGCATCGAACGCTGGGTTGGTGTTGTCTGTCGTCTCGCGCTGGCTTCTGGCGCCGTCTGTCTCGGCTGCACTTGTCTCTCGTTTACCACTGGGGTATCCTCAGATGAGAACAGTGGTTGCATTGGAGTAATAGGGCTGTGAGTAGCCCTCGAACGTTGTGGGTGATAGGGTGTAGCATGCTGCCAGCCCCTGGCACTAGTACCTTGAGGATTGTAAGACGTGGCTGGTCACCAAGTCCCAACGTTTGCACCTTGTTGTTCTTGTGAAGTGGCTTGTTGCCAGCCCCCAGCGCTTGCACCTGAGGAATACCCGACATACGGGTTGTAGTAGTACGAGTAAGCGGCTTGTGAATTGATTGCCATCAACTGGTTTTTGAGAATCTGGTTCTCCGCAGTGATGTTCTCCATATGGCTCTGCTGGTTGTTGTGTTTCTTGGTTAATTCCTCCACCAGTCTTGTCAGATTGGTGATTTGAGAGATCGTTTCAGAGGTTGAAGCTTCCTGGTGATCGACTGGGCTTCCATGGGGAAGTTCATCTTGGTGTTGATGTTCTGCTGCCATGGTTGCTGTACAAGTTTCCGATGTAAGATGGCCAAGGGCCCCACGGTGGGTGCCAAACTGTAGATGCGGTTTTTCTACAGTCAAAATTTAACAGAAAGTTAATGACAATGGTAAAACAAACAGTTGAATGGGCCCCTGGAAATCGTTATTAAAACTCGTAAAGCAAAATAATATGAAAATAATCGAAAACAAAAGTAAAAGAGTGAGAGAGAGAATCATCAACACCAAGATGTAGAGAGGTTCGTCAATTGGGCTACGTCCTCTGTGAGTATAATGTATTCACTGTGTAGGAAGGTTCTCAAGTACAACAATGATTTCTGGATGTGTTTTTGCAGAGTAATAGCAAGAGAATTCAGAGAAAAGAAAAGAAGATCCTTTCCCTCAAGGGGGTCCTCCTCCTTTTATAGAGACAGGACCAATAACTAATATTGAGCGGTTTTTTCACCTGTTGTCTTCTGGGGACACCGTCATGATATGAATTCAGCAGTTATTGTCATCTTCCACAGATCATGGGTTTAGCGGTTATTAATGTGCTTCCTTTTGCCAGTTATGAATGGTCAGTTATCATAATGGCATGACACATCATCGTCGATATTGAGTTCGACTATTATGAAGAGTATAATCATATATGAACTTTGTCTGATATGAACGACGAACGACAGGTAGAAAATAAAGTTTTGTCCTTATAATTTATCATTCGCGAAAGGTGAAGTCAATGAATGGAAGATCAGTTTTGATCTGTTAGTTCGATATTCGATGTTTAATTCGAACGAATCGCATTGTCATTGAGTCTGGCCCAATAATGTGAGCGATATACGTTCGTTATTGACTTATACAATGAGTTGGGTCCGGCCCAAATAAGAAGACGTTAGAATCGGGAGTTCATCGTTCATTTAGTAAACTGTTAAAGCTAACGTTATTAATAAGAAGGCGAAATCTAACCCCAACAATGTGAATTTTACAAAAATACAAAAAATGTCATATTTTTTTAATAAATATCCGAATTTTACAAAATTAGGGGGGAAAAAAGTCGTGCTAAGTGGTAGATTGATCAATATTTTAAGCCAATTGGTTATCATCGGTTATTTTTGTAAATTAAAAAAAACCCAATCATTTTCTAAAATAAGAGTTTAAAAATTGTTTATTTACTTAATTTTTCCTTGGTATTTAAGTGAGAAAGATAGGTATTTTGTTTTGTTCCTTTTTTTGTTTAAGAAAAATATGCATTTCAAACTACAAACGCATAAGTGTTATAAAACAATGCAAATGATCTTGTAATACAAAAGACATAACCCTCAATTCATAACGGTTTTCATTATTAAAATTTGAGTACATTCAAAATAAAAATACAAAAATTCTACCAAAAAAATAAAAATAAAAAACTCACCAAAAAAAAGAAAAATACAAAAACTGGAGGTCCAATAAAGAGAACACACCTCGGCACATCAAGATCGAGTACACATGAGACTTTTTTTTATTTAATTAAACCTCCACTATATGCGAAAATAAATTTTGTTAAGATTAAATTAAATGTTTTGTGGCAAATTAATAATAACAAGATTTTTATCAATTTAGAAGAAAGATTATTATTGTTTTCTATAACATTTAAAATAAATAAATATATATACACATAAATAGGAAAGATTTTTCTATCGTGTTTTTTTTTTTTTTTTGGGGAAATTAATGTTGGAATTCTATATAGACATAAAATCACCCAAGATTGTATTTGCAATAAAAAGTCATTTTTAGGGAAAGGCCGTAGTAAACTCCCTTTTATATACCTTAGCAGTAAAGCTTATTTTATAACCCTTTGA
>JAFMPE010110150.1:11662-24289 GCA_024759925.1 Ficus religiosa | reverse complement strand
GATTAAACAAACAAATTACCTAAATTACTATTTAAATTCCTATTTTTTGGACTTTTTTAAAGTCGGTTAAATTGGATTAAAAAATAAAAAATTACATAAGAAAATAAAAGTAAAGTTGAATAATATTTTAGTTCAAAATTTGATTTAATTCAAGTTATCTAGGGGAAAAAAAAAAAAAAAAATCTGCTTGGCCACTGGTTTTATCCTCTCTTTGAAGCGGTTTGGAAGTATAATTAGCCAAATTGCTTGTATGTGAATTAACCTCTTTACCTCCAATTCCAAAATTCTAGCAACTTGACTCCAATGTCAAAAAGCCATTTCTGTTGCATTCAATTCTCAATATTATTGAAGAGGATCTACATCAATTACGGTAGCCCCTTTCACTTGTCCCTCGTTGCATGTGCCCTCTTTGAAGAAGCAAGAAAAAAATTAGGATAATTGTTTTTGTTAGATTGATATCTGAATTTTTAATTTTGTGCAAGTATGAGCACATACCCTTATAATACAAAAAAATCAGAAGTAATACATGATTAAACAATTTTTAATTTTGTGCAACTTTGATTCTTGAACTATTAAAATGTAGCTGGAATGTCCCTAAACTTAAAATTGAGAGACCAAAATTGCATAAGTTTAAAAATTTAGGGACTAAATGGGTAATTTATCCCAAAAAAAATTGTTTAATCATGTATTACTTCTGATTTTTTTGTATTATAAGGGTATGTGCTCATACCAATAAAGTCTCTGTACTCCCAAAGTCTTTTTCATTATTTTGGATTTTTTAAAATTGGGTTTAATTGATTGGGAGTTTTTATTCCTTTTCAACTTGAGTCTTGGCTTTCAACCAAAAAAAAAAAAAAAAAAAATTGAGTCTTGGCTTCCTAAAAGGAGTACCTAGGTATGTATATTTGTGTATCTAGGTATATACATATTTCAAGTTCCATGGTATGTATATAACCATTTGTAAAAGTAATTTAAGAACAAATAATCATAATAGTAATGTCTTTTACTAGTTATTTTTGTTTTTATTTTTATTTTCTCATTAGGAACCAAGTTTCCTTTTTATGATCAAAGATTTAAAAAAACAGGGTCTTAAAAGCTAAAATTGAAAGTTCGGAGTCCAGCTTGTAAATGCCAAAACTTTTGAGGTACAACGCGTGAAAAGTACCCACAAAAACAGCGCCAAAACGTAGCCGCTCCCAAATTCGAAAAAAGCTCGTCAGAAATCAATTAAAATCTTTCTCCAAATCCTCAGAACATCCTAAATTCGTAAAGCCCTTCTAATGTAAAGCCTTACTCGATTATTGGCATTTGAAAATTCATATACATACAAACATATATATATATATGTCATATGTATGTATTCAAACGTCATAAACTATAGTTATTCTTATTTTCTTACTGACAATGGAAAGAATTTCGGCGGCTGGTGCAATGCAATGGAGCATCGACTTGGAAAAGGGTCTTCGTTCAAAGATCCCCGGTCGACCGGCGGAAGCCATTTCGGAGTTTGGGCCCAGACTGCTGCAGTGGAGTCGGGAACCTGAACCCGTTTTGTCTGCACACCACCTGTTCGACCTAATTCCCGGGGAGGACCGGCTCTTCGCCAACGCCATTCTCTTGCGCCTCGCGGACGCTTTCAGACTCGGAAACGAGAATCTACGGGTTTCTGTTGCCAAGGTGTTTCTAATGGAGTACAGGAGCCGCGAGAAACGAAAAGGGTATAAAGGGTTGTTGTCAAAGGCAAGGGTGAGTAATTGTTCGGAGTTGCTGAGCAGAGTAAAGATTGTGTTTGATAATGGTGATGTTAGCTCCAGAGCTCTGGCTCTGGTTCTGTTTGGTTGTTGGGCTGATTTTGCCAAGGACAGTGCAAACATAAGATATTTGGTGCTCTCCAGTATGGTCTCTCCTTATGTTTTGGAGGTGAGGTTAGTGCTTTGGTCTTTCGTACGTGTAATTTGTATTATATCTGATTCTGTAGTGACTTGAAGTTGAAGTATAAAAATATATATGTGTGTGTGTGTGCGCGCGCGCGCGCGTGTCTGTATATTTCCTGGAGAAGTGTCGTTCATGGTTACAAATGTCCACATATGTGGTACAGTGACGAATAATTGTAGGGATCCAAACTTTTTAATACGGATAGTTGTTTAAAAAACTATAGCAAGATTGTGTTTATCATGGTAACTCATGCCATGTGAGTTGATATCGAAAGTTTGGTATAGAAATTTGGATCTTTAGCACTACACCTGAAGTTTCATATACGTGCAGATTAGAAGATAAGTTTGTCTCTCTTCAAATTATGTCAAATTATGTCAAATAGCTCGCTCTGCAATATCTATGAGTTGTTTGGTGCTTCACTGGTTTCACATTTGCTTAGCTGCTTTCACAGGTAGAAACAGCTTTATTTGTTCTGCTGGCAATGTTAAATGAGTATGATGGTATTGTGCTGTTTTTATTTTTATTTTTTATTTTTAAGTATGCCTTTCATGGTTTTAGACGTTTAATTAGCTGAGTAAAAGGCATATTTATAGCTGTTTGAAACTTTTTCTACTTGCCCTTTTCCCAATGTAGGTTGAATTGTTCTATGCATCAATGGATTTTCCTCCAAAACCTGTGAGAATGGATTTGAGCCCTTTAATTTATCTGCTTTTACAGGCAAAATCAGCTTTATTTGCTGCTGGATGCTTTTGTGAGTTATCAGATGACTTTCCGTGTGTTGTCTTGGAGATGCTGATTAATATGATGACTTCATCTAAAACTTTGTTGCCTACAAGGTTAGCTGCTGCTCGAGCTTATGCAAAAATGGGATGCTCATATTCAACCGCAACTAGAGCTTACAAGGTTCTTCCCCTAGTCTAATCTTGTTTTGCTTTGTGTTATTTATTTATTTATTTTTTTTACTTAGATCGCTGGACACATATAAGTATTCTGCATGTAAGAGGAAATGCTATGACCTACTTTTGCCCACAATGTACGTCTTGATTCGGAGTGGGATGCAGGGGATTGGTGATAGCATTATCTAAGCTATGAGGTGAAATGAAGCGATGTTACGATTTGCGTCTTAATAAATTCATTGCTTACAATGGGACGAGGAGACCCTAAAAGGCCAAGTGGATTACATATTGAATTTCCTTGATTTCCCCTTAACTTATAGGATTTTGTTGGCATTCAGTCCACTTGTATTTGCATTGTTTGGGATTTTCAATTTTTTTGTTTTTCTTTTCCATTGCTATCTTACAATTACATTAGTAGGTTCATGACAAACAAGGCTTCAAAGACATGTTATGTCGATCTGAAATATGTTTCAGATTTTTTCTCGTAATCTTCTTTGTGTGCCCTCGGTTGAAGAGCGATGAGACATATAGTTTTGATAAATTCATGTATGTATGTTAGTGTTTATGTGTATGTATATGTTTTTTGTCATTTAAGTTAGTAGAGTTTGAATACATCCATTAATATATTGTTTCTGTTAGTAACAAGTTAAACTATAATGCAATCCTACTGATCTCATACCAAACTCATGATATGATCAAGCAGGGTCCAATGAATTCCATTCCTATTGCAATTCTTAATAACCATCATGTACTAGTCATAGAAACTTGTGGACCACACATAGCATTGGTGCATAATTTAATAGACCTTCCATCCACCAAATAAACTCAAAAGCTTCTCTTCAACTTAGGTTTCTTACTGTTCATTATGAGAAAGATATTTTCAGTTATGCGGCAGGCAGGAGTGGGACACATACTTTTAAGATAGCAGACAAGATAGTCAACTCACAAAATTTTCATACTCCTTCTAATTGAGGAATGAAAGAAGAGTGAACTCTTGAAAGACTTAACAAATCCTTCTTATGTTGTTTCCTTTTTGAAATTTCTTCCAAATAAAGGATTGTTGCTACCTTTCATTTCCCGTTCATTTCCTTTCTCTTAATCTTCTTCATTGTAATCTTCTATGAATAAATTATCTAGAGATATGGTGGAAGCAATTCTCTGTTGAGCTTCATCCTATTTTTGTACTAGTATGGTTTTTTTTTTTTTTTTTGAACTTGGGGGTGGGGGGATTCAAACTCTACACCTTGTGGTGGAGTCAGGTATGGAATTATCGCTAGGCTATACCTGCAACTGTAACAAGTATCAATTGCGGCAGAAATGTTGACAATTCATGTATAATACTTTGTCTGTAATGGAAAGACATGTTGCTTTAATCTTTTTGTTCTATTTTCCCTGGGGCATAATTCTTTGTTGTTCTTTTCTTGTTTGTTCTTCTCTAGTATAACAATTATGTGTAAGTTAACTCATTCTTACAACTGTTGCAGACAGGTGTAAAGCTAGCATTAGACTCTTCAGAAGAGGATTATCAGGTGGCATTACTCATTTCACTCTCTAAAATTGCTTCTACCTCAACAATTCTTATTTCTGATCAGGTACCTTGATGCAGCCACGTAATTAACATTCTAATCTTATGTTGTGTAGGAAATAGCTAGTTCAAAGTATGACATGCGAGTGAAGTGGATGGTTAATTGTTGTGAATCCTTTTTTTCCCCCTCCGTGGATATCTCTATTTCTTATAAAAACCATTCTTTTCCAATTCAGTAGGCATATTTGTGCTTGGCATCATTGACTTTGAACTTAAAAAGATCAATTAAGAAGTCATATAGAAGATTTCCTTTTAAGATTTCATTCATTGTACAAATGATAAACTTCCGATTTACAGGGAAGTTTATTTCCTTTTAAGATTTTATTCATTGTACAAATGATAAGCTTCCGATTTACAGGGAAGTTTACTTTTTTCTTCGAAATTCTTGGTGTTTATTGTCTTATGGACATAACGATGCAGGTGGAATTTCTCTTCTTGTTTCTCAGCCAAGAAAAGACTCTCAGAGTACGGGTAACTGCACTGAGATGCCTTCATTTAATCTTCAGTAAAGGAGTATGCCACTTTTCTGTTAGTCCAAATCTGGTAAAGGCATTATTCAGCATACTAGATGAACCTGAAGTTCCAACAAGCATGCAATGTGAAGCACTAATGGTTTTGCGTAAGGTTGTTGCCATGTCTCTAAGTATTATAGATGAACTTGTTCATGCTGTCACATTTAAAATCCACTAATTTACCTGGTACAATTGCAGATGCTTTTGTGTATGCAACCTGAGTTTACTGTAGATATACTCGATCTTGATAAGCTGTCAACTGTTGCTGAGACTGCGTCCCTTTCTCCAGTCAGGTCAACGAGCCTGCTAGCCATTCGTGTTCTAGTTGATGTATCAAGTAAATTTAAACGTAGTGGAGATATGGCCTTTCTTTCGTTACGTCCCTCTCCAATTACATCTCGGGTGGTTTCACAAATTTTCGATTGGATAATCTTTCTGGTGAAGCAACTGTTTGCTCCTTGTCATACTGATTCTGTAGTATTTCAAGAAGTTAAAAGCCTTTTCAAACTTCTTCTCTCTATGGTTCAAGAACACCTGGATTTAGCTGTAACAGTGCTTGATCAGATTTTCGTATTAGTTAGATATTTCTCCAATATGAAGGAAAGTGTCATGTCTACAGAAAAAATAGATTCATTAGTTCATGAGAATACAAGTACCGATGGGGGAAATAGCACAGTCATTAGACGGAAGCTTGCACGTGAAGTTTATAGTTTCCTGGTGGCCTATCTTGAATATCTTAGTGAAGCTGGTGCCATTACTATGCTTATATTTGAGAAAGTGAGGCTTCTGGTTGAACATATATGTGAATGCAAGTTATTTGATAGCTATACACGCTCAATTTTCTCTCTGTTGTTGCATTCTTCACTCATTTGGGGTAAAATAAGTCAAGAAAGTTGCAGGCTCAATGGAAAATTAGGTATATTGCCACATAATTACTCAATTGAGCACGAGCTGATTACCCTTGAATTTGCAAAGAAGGTTATGGAAGAAAATAAATATTGGCCTGCATACAAAGCCGGGATGTATTCCGCATGTCAGGGTGCATGGTTCACATGCACTTTCATATTTCAACAGCTAATTACAAAGGTTCGTTCTGATTCGTGTGGTTGCTGGATAAAATCGTTGTTTCAATTTGCTCTTTCTGAGAGCAAAATTATGCTGCTTCATTTAACAACACAGGATTCCGGCTTAACAGATAGGTCCAAGACGATCAAACTCTCTCTCAAACTTCTGTGTAATGATCCAGAAGAAATGGACCATGACGGTACCAATGCTTTGTGTGAGCCAAATTGTTGGAAGGTGCTTCAAAGTGCTTATAACAGTACTTGCTCTGCAAAAGAAACATTAGAAGCTGATGTTATATCTGGTCAAGCGTTTTGTTTCCAGAGATGGTTTTTGTCGTTACGGGCTAAAGTATTAAGAGCTGTGGTGGATGTACTTGAAACTCTAGAAAGCATTCAATTTCTCTGGGGAAATGGTAGCTGCAATGGGCTGGTTGGAAAAAGTTTTATGGTTGAATGTGTGTTGTCATTAGAAAAACTTGCTCAAATGTCTATGCAGTTGACGATGCTAGCAAAAGAATTTGACCTATTTAATGTATCCTTCATGTACATCGACAGCAAGAGTTCGAAAGTCATTTCAGCTCTTGCACTCAGTAGCTCGCTGCTGGCTTTTATTACTGGTTTTGCTCTTTTCATTCCGAACCAAAGGGAAACTTTTTCCTGTGGTCTGAAAAACACAAAGAATAAATTATGTGCACATCTGATACAAATCCTAGCCGGAAGGTTGTGCCACATAGACCATGAAATCAGTTCAAAATTCATTCAGCTTCTCGATGTCAGTGATTACGTCGCGATAAGTTGTAGTCACTTGCAGTTCGCAAGTCAAGCCTTTAACATTGCCTGTGAAGGAAGAGATGTTCTTGGTCTGTGTAGTTATGCTGTTTCCGAGCTTGCTCGCTTGAGAAGTGAGGCAGACACAATGGACAATGACGAGAATACAGCTCGAGTTATTAAGGATGGTTTACAACTTACACTTAAAATTCTAACAAAGTGGACGCAAATCCCTCTCAGGATTCCCAAGTACTTCTTTCAGTCAAGGTAAGCTGCGAATATTTCTCCGAAGAGTAGCACCGCTAAAAATTTATGTAGTTATATTTTTTCATATCTATTATGTTAGTTTATATCCTCATATACAAATATATATGTTGTCTTCAGAAGAATATGCTTTCTCTATGAGATAGAAACGAATGTGCTATCTATATGAGAGAGAAACAGCAAATCTTAAGGGAAATTTAGCTCAGTAGGTCATACATTGAAGCTGATCAAAATCAGCTACTTCGGTAAGATTTTATTCATTAGGCTTTTCAACGTTCGTTAACTATGGTTTACGGCTGCGGCTGGTATTACTACTGTTTAGACTTGTACAGCTATACATGTGCCGGTGATGATATCTATTTCGATCACTTTAATTCTTATCTTGATAACTTGAACCTGTCGAATGAAGCATATATGTTTTTTTTTTTTTTTTTGAAGCTTTCTAGGTGAATAGACTTGTTCAGAGGTATTTTCCTTCTGTTTTTCCATTTTAATCTCTATTCTAATCGTTCTACAATGAAAATAAAATTGTCAGGCCATGCATTGGGTCAGAACTCTTTGCTGTCAGTTTCCCAAAAAACCCAGATGGAATTTATGTTTCGGAAGGCTATCAGCTTTCTTTAAATCTTTGCCTTCAGCTAAGAAATGTGCCATCAGATAACCCAGTTTGGCTGGCCAAGTTTTACTGCATGCTGTACTGCAGAAAATCTTTCCAGGAGCCTAGACCGATCCAAGAAGATAAAGAGCAAGCTAAGAGCAGCTATCAAGCTTGGGAAACTGATGACATGGTAGAAATGAACGAAAAGCTATTACATTACGTGACACACTGCGTTATGAACGGTATTAACTGTGGAAAGTCTTGTCGAGGGGCTGATGATTGTGGGTTTGTGAATACATTTGTGTGTTTTGAACCAAATGAGAGATGGCAGGGGTTCTCGAGTTGCTTGCTTGACGTTTCTAGATTTCCAGGGGGTTCTTATGGAATAAAATGGTGTAGTTGTTGTATCGATGGTCGGGGTAATTATTGGAATCTCCTCCCGTTGAACGCCGGACCTGTGTTTACTGTGCAATAGAAAGTTATATATTTTGTTGAACATGTAAGTTATTATGTGAAGCTCAATTTGCTTGTGTTGTGCGGATGGTCTTTATTGACATGCTTGTTGATTGGCTAGTCACAAACATGTCGTGACTTAAATGAGAAGAACGAATCATGAGATCTAACCGAAAGAAAAATGCAATTTAGACGTAGAAGTTTCTCCAAGGCATCTTTTGTTGGGACACAACGGCAATAATGACGTTTAATATTTTGTTACAAATTTTTTTTCTTGATTTTATATTTTAATTTTCGTGCATTTATATTTTAGTATGTGGTTGAGTTTATTTCCTGTCATACGTTGGTTGCTGGGGGACTGACAAAGTGATCGTATGACACTGTTAAAACAACATCCATCACCAATCGACGCCGAAAAAAAAAAAAAAGAAAAAAGAGAGGGCCGCCGCCAAATATTTACTTTCAGCATAGCAAGAAAATAAACCTCTTTGAATTGCGAATTGGTGTCCTCCGTCATAAAATCTTAAGCTTCGTTAGGATCATGTATTCATTTTTAAAAAGGAAAATTTTGTTATTTTAAATGAGAAAGTTTCTTTTATTTTGAGAGAAGATGGTGTTTGGATGGATATTAAATTTTCTTTTTGAAAATAAAAAGTTGTTTGGAATGAGAAAATGGTATTGAGGATAGTGCATTGTGAGATTATTTCAAAAAAAATTCTTTTTTTTTTTCCCTAAAAAAAGTACTGTACAAAGTAAGTTTGAAATGAGATAGTTTTTCTTTTTCAAAATGAGAATGATGAAAAAAATTAAGATAAACACTTTTTTGTAAAAATTTTTCAATTTCAAAAATTGGACATTCTATCCAAACAAAGGGTTAGTAATTTAATTGGAATCCTTCAATCTAATAATAAATTTTGAATATCAGAATAACTGGTCATTCTTTGGGGAAAAAAAAAAAAAAAAAAAAAGACCCCAAATAATCACTTTCAATAGAGGGAAGTAGTAAACCACTTTTAATTGTGAATTGGAGTCCTCCCTGAAAAGCTCAACAATTTAATTAAAGTCGTACCACTAACTGATAATAAGAAATATTGGACATCATAAATAATAAGTACTACACGAAAGATGATTCCAAATAATCACTTTCGACAGAGTAAGAAAGTAAACCAATTTTCAGCCATTTTATTGAATCACATGAGACAACTTGATAATTGATATAGCTCATTTATTGGTATATTAAAATTCAACAGGAAAAATGGTATATCATAGAAAATAGGATAATCATAGAGATTTTTAGAGATTTGCCCTACATAAATTGTAAATAAACATTTAAAAAAAATGTAAATAAACCAAAAAAAAAGAAAAAAGAAAAAAAGTTCACACTTTTATCGTGTCGAGATTTGCCAATGAAAAAGCCGTTTTTATCTCTAACAAAAAAGAAAGAAAAAGAAAAAAAAGAAAAACTTATCTCTAACAAAAAAGAAAGAAAAAGAAAAAAAAGAAAAAACGTTTCCGTAAGTTACGGAGTAAAATGATCAACAAGGATTGTCAGAAGTGGGATTTGAACCCACGCCCTCTCTCGAAGACCAGAACTTGAGTCTGGCGCCTTAGACCACTCGGCCATCCTGACTTTTGTGCTTTCTCTTTTCCAAATTTTGCTTTTAATCTTTGTTGTCTCCTTTCTGTAATAATTGTTTTTTCTTTTTTAAAAGGGAAATAAGTGCTGCTTTCGAGACATTGGCTCGGAAGTTTGATACAGAAACATACAGTCACCAGCCAAGGCATGCGACGATACGAGTTTTTACAAAGGTTTGATTGCCATATAGTCTCTTGCCTACGGATTCGTCCGCTCAAATGTCTATTTATTTATGTTCTCATTTATGTCTATTTAATTGTAATATATTAAGTGTATAATCATTATGATTTTTTAAATTAAAATGAAATAATATTGTAATAACATATACATTTTTAATTGATGTGTCGTGATATTATTAAAAAGACACGAAGATAACAGAAATAAGAGTACACATGAGGTAGATCTCTTACTAATCATTTTTTGGTTGATCATAGAGCTAAATGGCAATCTGGCATTGTGCTATCTTTCACCATATGTTATGATCCCGAGGCGAAACATGTCCCTCATTATTTATCTTTCAATTAAATTTTACTACCAGATTATTTTAAATATTTTTACTATTTTGTTAAGTTCTTAAACTTAAATGATATAATTAATAGGCTAGTATTGAAGAAACAATTTATGAAATATGAAAATTTGGCATCATATTTAAACTCTATAATCTCAATCACGTGGACCAATGGTAAATTGAAGTGGTTTTTTTATTTTTTTATTTTTTTAAATTTATAATTGTTTTGTGCATCACCTGTGGATGCTGAGATATATGATCAAATTTCAACCATGATTAGATTATAAAAAAAATATCATACGGAAATTATTAGGGTCCTTATACATCACATATAAGAATCATTAACCAATCATAATCGGAAAATATAAATAATAAATTGTGATAAAAACAGTAAAAGATAACAACATCAAAATTTAGAGAGGTTTGCTCCTCTAAGTCTGTGGTTTCACTATATGAACTTTGAGTATAAAAAGTTACAATTTCTGGGTATATTCTAGCAGAATAACAGTAAACAGAAGGCTCTCTCTTCAAATGAGAAGATTCTTCCTCCATTTATAGAGGGAAGATAGTGTGTCTGGACCCATATGATGGTAGTGGGCCATTCCCCATTACCTGAATAATTAGGAACATGTACAAGGACATGGGTTACGTTGCCATGATTGATCGTGGGCCTGACAGTTATGGAGACTGATCTCTAACCGTTTATTATTTATTGATTATGAACGCTGGACGACAAACTGATAAAATGATGACCAATAAATGGTCGAACATCGAACAAATGATCAGTATCGTTCATTGTTCGTTTTGTTTAACCAAGTGCTCATCCGATCTACATTTGGTAAATTTATGGGCCTCAAGGGAATTGAGACCAAGTGGTTGAGGAACACTGTTCGTCGTTCGTCACTCACCTAACAAGTGGTAATCATTCGTTGGGTTGAACACAAATGTCTGAAATTAGAAGCAATCAATTTGTTGTGGCTCATTGTTCGCTATTCGTTGGTCCAGTGATTGTGATGACCTAAACATAACATGATGAGGAGACGAAGTCTGACCCTAATAGCCGGCTAAATAAACTTATAATTTAGTCATTATTATTTTGTTTATGGTTCTTTAATTATTTGATTTGCACGAATTTTAAACTATTGGTGATATAAGGGTTCATGTAACCACATGATCAATGGCTTGTCTGTCCACTAGGTCCTAATTAACGCACTTTCAATATATTTAAACAATCATAACATAATGATAATTTTACAATTGATTTCACCATAACATTATATAAAGTTTATATTCATCCACCATCAACTTCTAAATTTTTTTTTTTTAATGTATATAAAAGATCTCAACCTGAACTACAATGCTTATAAGATTACAGCTTAAGTAAAATTATGAGATCTAATTAGAAACCTAATCAAAGGCAATCCTGTACACAAGTGGCAGATACGTACTAACTAATGGAACATGATACAATTAGTGGACAAGTTGACTAATCGCAGGTTAACCAACTAAGCTGACTAACTAACAACTGAGAAAATAATCTTAACGGTTTTTCTTTTGATCTCTAAGAGTGCCAAAAGGAAGAAGGAGAAAAAAAAATTGATATACGATATTTAGGTATAAGATTTAAGTAGCAATTTACATGTCAACAATAGTAATGGTACTGTATATTCCTTCGAAAACAAATCTTGATATACATATAAATACAGATATTTATGTCCGTGGGTCTTATAAGACCTTTATTTTGTTGGTTGCTTTTCGTTGTATTGCAACAGGGTTGTGTTTTGTATTATTTTCAAAAGTTTTATATTTATTTTTAATTTAATTAAAAAAAAAAACTAATATTAAGGTAGGAGCTTACCATAGGAGAGAGTAGTAAGAAGATGACAATCTAAATGAGATGTGTTACTTCTTCTGATACTAATTGCTCTCTCTGGTCATATATATTAAAAATATATCTATATATATAGTTGATGTTTTCTTTCTTTCTTTTTTTTTTTTTTTTGGATGAATTTATGTAGTTGATGTTACTATTTAATTAATAATGCCGCGTTAACACCTACGGCCAATCCATGCACTTTGAATAAATTAGTTACGTGGGCCTTATGATAACTACTGTGGAGTGTGGACCACCATGCTTATGTCATTTTAGTTAACCAAAAAGTGATTAAATACGATAGACTATTGCTCTCTCCCAATTAAAACGTGTAAACCTAATTAATTAATAAAAACAACTTTGAAAAATAATCAGGAATCATTTTACCAAGCCTCTAGAGTTAATAGAGGTTGGTCATCTGGTGGTAAGGTATTGAGGCTAGCTAGGTAGTCCTGATGGCTCATCAGTTTGAGTTGAAGGAATATTATTATGCAATTTTATTAATACGACTTTAAGTCCAATAATATCAAATTAT
>JAFMPE010110150.1:0-11603 GCA_024759925.1 Ficus religiosa | reverse complement strand
GCTCATCAGTTTGAGTTGAAGGAATATTATTATGCAATTTTATTAATACGACTTTAAGTCCAATAATATCAAATTATGTGCAATATGATACTATATTTAACTAACTCACCTTTCATTCAATCGGGACTATTTATAATAATCTGAATAGTAATAAAACAATCTGAGTTAGTGAAAAATAATATCATGATATACATAATTTTACATAAAATTATAAGTAAGTTAATTATTTATTACAAGTTATTTAAAAAATAATGATAATGGAGGGAGTAGTGTCCCAGGAAGGGACCGCAACCTTTGTCTATATATATATGTGGGGTTTTTTTTTAATACAATCAGTTGCTAATTTGGAACGCCTTTATAGTTACGTTTTTCTTTTTCTTTTTTAACATAACATAATGCATATTTGTTTTTAAAAAAAGCAAAAACTTTATAACCCTCACTGTTTAAAAATTAAAAATTAAAAAGAAAAAAAGAAACTTAAACATGACTCCATTTCAATGTCCAAATGATAGTGGCTGTCACAGCACAGACCAATGTAAATCCAACAGAAACTTTACAAAATTTTGGGGTTAGGACATCTAGAATTGACCTAATTTTCACCAGATTCAAATTCAATTAATTATGGATATGTTACAATATTTGGTGATGGTGGCAGAAAAAAGCCAAAACGTGGACCCCCACAAATTGCATTCATGTTTTGACCCATTAAAAGTAGAAAAAGTAACTTTGTGTTTGGGTAGATAGAAACTAGTCCACTAATCCGCACACTCTCGTGAGCTTTGTTTGTCCAATTGACGTCACAATTTCAGTTACTTATTTTTAATTCTAACCCCCCCAAAAAATAATTTAGAATTTGGTTGCTTGATTTTGAAGCTAGCAATAGCTTTTTCTACATGTTTGCCGGCCTTGGACCATTCCAAGGCCAGTTCCAATGCTTGGATCTTCTAAATGAATAAATAAATAAATAAAATAACATTCTTTTTTGAAGAAATTAATAATTACTTCGTAGACGAGATTGAAGAATGTCTTTTGTTTAAAAAATAAAATAAAACAATAATATCAGCTACGCTTGTTTAACACGAAATGTTCAAAATCGAGGTTAGAAAAATAGTCTATTTCATATTAGGAATATAGTGTATCGCTTTTTTGTTAGCAAAAGAAAAACAAAAAAAAGAAGTAGAGGTTTCTTGATATTTATTTATTTGAAATTTATGTATTTTAATGGAGGTTCAATTATATTTTATTTTATTTTATTCTTTTTTTGGCTGGAGGGGCATTAAGTTTAGTCTGATTAAAAAAAAAAAAAAAGGTTACAATATAGTTTTACTGCTATTTCTTTATTCCATATTTTCATCTGATCTTAAGAGCCGGCCCGTTTGAGATCACTTCTGAAGATGATGTTTTGGAGATTCGAGACAACTTGAGTTATAAAAATGTATATTTGATGAAAATAAACTGTTTGGAGTAAAAAATGATAAAAACTTAAAATGTATTCGGGAAAAAAATTAGCAATATGAATATTGTTTCGTTTTTCTTAAAATTCTATGCAATATAAAAAAAAAAAATCATCTTATTTAACTCAAAAAAATAAAGTTATAGGCTTTTAAATTTTTGATTTTTTTTTTTTGAAAATTTTTGGACAAGTTAATAGTAAAACCAGAGGAAAAATACCAAAAAAATTTTTTTTTTTTGGAATGGGTTTCCAAAAGTGACCCCAAATGGCCCCTGAGAAAAGAAAGAGATAATTTTCAATTTTTCAAAACTTTGCCATTCTATACTGATAACATGAAAAGATCCAGAGTTTACATCTCCACCTCCATCTTCCAAAAAAAAAAAAAAAAAAACCACTTTGTCATTTGAAGATTACATAGGTTTTTTTTTTTTTTTTTTTAAATTTATTTTACTATTAGTCAATTCAAGATTTTTGTTTAACTAAGTGCTGTAAACAAACTTTTCCTTTTTTAATCTAGGGTAAGGCTACGGTAGAATCCCTTTTATATATCCTATCGGTAGGGTCCCTTTTTAAACTATTAAGATGTAATCAAACGGTTGACATGTTGTTTGTGTATGATAATTATAATGCACCTTACCTCATACTAATATAACTAAAAAATTTAAAAATAATATATAAAAAAATGAGTTAATTTCATTAATAGTACCCATGGGATAAATTATATTAAAAACAGCACCACTTTTTTTCCCTTCATTTCTAGCACTGTCACGTCATTTTTGTCTCTGATATGTGGGGCCCAGCAGCATTAAATGTATGCAAATTTCCATGTTTACCCTCATCTCCCACCCACCCAAATATCCCTATCCCTTGCATGCCCTAAAAAAATTTCAAACCAGCAACTACAGTGTTTTAGAGAGAGAAACTGAAATCTAGAGAGAGAAAGAGTTGCAACCGGCCGGAACCGCTCGGAAACCGTCTGAAATCACCACGAAAGCCCTCTATAAACCGCTTGGAAGTGTGTGAAAGTCGGAAAATCTTAAAAAACTACCCATGTCGAAAGCCACAAAATTGACTGAGAAAAAAACTACTCCCGAATGTTTGCTTAAAATACATAAAGTTAGTATTTTTATCTGATTTTGTAACATAAACCGTCAGTTTATAAAATTTAGTGTTTTGGTTTACATAAATATTTGGGTGGTCATAACAGTTATGATCTCTCTCCATATCGTGAACTAGAGCAACGGTTATAACAGTTATGACCGGATGGTCCATATTATGAATAAGAGTAACGGTCATAACTGTTATGACTGGGTGGTTCGTGAACTAAGTAACGGTCATAACTGTTATGACCAAGTGGTCATTACAGTTATCACCTCTCTCCGTATCATGAACCAGAGTAACGGTTATAACAGTTATAACCGGGTGATCCATATTGTGAACAAGAGTAATGGTCATAACAGTTATGACTAGGTAGTCATAACAATTATGACATCTCTCCATATCGTGAACAAGAGCAACGGTCATAACTGTTATGACCGGGTGGTTCGTGAACTAAGTAATCGTCATAACTGTTATGACCGAGTGGTTATTACAATTATGACCTCTCTCCCTATCGTGAACCAAAGTAACGGTTATAACAGTTCTGACTGGGTGGTCATAACAGTTATGACCGGGTGGTCCATATGGTGAATAAGAGTAACGGTCATAACTGTTATGACCGGGTGGTCATGATAGTTATGACCTCTTTTCATATCGTGAACAAGAGCAACGGTCATAACTGTTATGACCGGGTGGTCATAACAATTATGACCTTTTTCCATATCATGAATAAGAGCATAACTTTTATGACCGAGTGGTCATAATAGTTATGATCGGGTGGTCCATATGTGAACTAGAGTAACGGTCATAACTGTTATGACCCGGTGGTCATTACAGTTATGACCTTTCTCCATATCGTGAATAAGAGTAACGGTCATAACTGTTATGACCTTTCTCTATATCGTGAACAAGAGCAACAATCATAATTGTTATGATCGAGTGGTCAAAATAGTTATGACCTCTCTCCATATCGTGAACAAGAGCAACGGTCATAACAGTTATGACCAGGTGGTTCATATGTGAACTAGAGTAACGGTCATAACTGTTATGACCGAGTAGTCATAACTGATATGACCTCTCTCCATATCGTGAACCAGAGTAATGGTCATAACTGTTATGACCGGGTGGTCATAACAATTATGACCTCTTTCCATATCATGAATAAGAGCATAACTTTTATGACCGAGTGGTTATAACAGTTATGATCGGGTGGTCCATATGTGAACTAGAGTAACGGTCATAACTGTTATGACCGGGTGGTCATTACAGTTATGACCTTTCTCCATATCGTGAATAAGAGTAACGGTCATAACTGTTATGACCTTTCTCCATATCGTGAACAAGAGCAACAGTCATAATTGTTATGACTGGGTGGTCAAAACAGTTATGACCTCTCTCCATATCGTGAACAAGAGCAACGGTCATAACAGTTATGACCAGGTGGTTCATATGTGAACTAGAGTAACGGTCATAACTGTTATGACCGAGTAGTCATAACTGATATGACCTCTCTCCATATCGTGAACCAAAGTAACGGCCATAATTGTTATGACCGGGTGGTCATAACTGTTATGACTTATAACTGTTATGACCGGGTGACCTCCTCCCATTGTGAACCAGAGTAACGGTCATAACTGTTATGTTATGACTTTTCTCCCTTTGTCAAACTTCTCGAATTAATAAATGACTACTTTTTTCCTATATCATAGTGTATCTTTAAAATATGACTTAATTATTATAACATGTCATTAAACAATCAAATTATAAATTAAAATAAAAATTTATGCATTTTACACTTATGGGCATTTTAGAGACTTGGTCATAACTGTTATGACCACCTGATAATAATAGTTATGACCTCTGTCCCTATGCTTATTTTGTCATGTGAACTTTCACAGTTTACAACAAAATACCATACAAAAATTACAACAAAATAATATGTAAATGACCAGTTTTGCTATATATAGAGAGTTGACTTATATCTCAAAACTGGTCACAATGACAATGACCGGATGGTAAAGATGAAAATGACCAGTTTTGTTATATATAGAGAATTGACTTATATCTCAAAATTGGTCACAATGATAATGACCGGATGGTCATTATGCAAATGACCAGTTCTGAGAGTTGACTTATATCTCAAAACTAGTCACAATGATAATGACTGGATGATCAAGATAAAAATGACCAGTTTTGTTATATCTCAAAACTGATCACAATGATAATGACAGGATGGTCATTATGCAAATGACTAGTTTTGTCATATATAGAGAGTTGACTTATATCTCAAAACTGATCACAATGATAATGACCGGATGGTCATTATGCAAATGACCAGTTTTGAGAGTTAACTTATATCTCAAAACTGGTCACAATGATAATGACCGGACGGTCATTATATAAATGACCAGTTTTGTTATATATAAATAGTTGACTTATATCTCAAAACTGGTCATAATGATAATGACCGGATGGTTATTATGCAAATGACCAGTTTTGAGAGTTGACTTATATCTCAAAACTGGTAACAATGATAGTGACTGGATGGTCAAGGTGAAAATGACCAGTGTTGTTATATATAGAGAGTTGAATTATATCTCAAAACTGGTCACAATGATAATGACTGGACGGTTATTATGTAAATGACCAGTTTTGTTATATATAGAGAGTTGACTTATATCTCAAAACTGGTCACAATGATAATGACCGGATGGTCATTATACAAATGACCAATTTTGAGAGTTGACTTATATCTCAAAACTGATCACAATGATAATGACTGGATGGTCAAGATGAAAATGACCAGTTTTGTTATATATAGAGAGTTGACTTATATCTCAAAATTGGTCACAATGATAATGACCGGATGGTCATTATGCAGATGACCAGTTTTGAGACTTATATCTCAAACTGGTCACCATGATAATGACCGGACGGTCATTATGTAAATGACCAGTTTTGTTATATATAGAGTTGACTTATATCTCAAAACTGGTCACAATGATAATAACCGGATGGTCATTATGCAAATGACCAGTTTTAAGAGTTGACTTATATCTCAAAACTGGTCACGATGATAATGACTAGATGGTCAAGATGAAAATAACCACTTTTGTTATATATAGAGTGACTTATATCTCAAAACTAGTCACAATGATAATTACCGGATGGTTGTTATGCAAATGACCAGTTTTAAGAGTTGACTTATATCTCAAAACTGGTAACAATGATAGTGACTGGATGGTCAAGGTGAAAATGACCAGTGTTGTTATATATAGAGAGTTGACTTATATCTCAAAACTGGTCACAATGATAGGATGATCATTATGCAAATGACCAATTTTGTTATATATAGAGAGTTGACTTATATATCAAAACTGGTCATAATGATAATGACCGGATGGTCATTACAAAACCACAAAACCCACAGGTGCTACAAGAGACCGATAAAACCCCCAAAAGTTTAACAGAGAATCATTTTTTAGATTATAATTCAAAACCCACACCCATTTAAAGCATGTAGTAACAAATAAATGAAAATAAGAAGCAACATTAACTCAGATTCTCTGATTGGAAGTGGGAAGATCTCTACTCAAATGGAGTACGAGCAGATCTGGCTTTTCGGGTCAGTTTAACAGAGTGAACGAAGATGGAGTTAGATTTGTTGGATTTAGAGTAAGTTTAGATCAGTGGGTAATAGTGCAGAGAGGGTTCGTGAGCCTTCAGTGAGAGAAATACGAGGAAAGAAGAAGGAAAAAGTTCAAATTTAGAACTACTGTGACTTATATATTGGGGTCGGCGGGGAGGGGGGGTGAGGCGGCGGGAAAGTGGGGAAAAAATCAGATTAAGGTTAGCTGAGGGCATATATGTCTTTAGACATCCACCTAAAAAGACAAAAATGACGTGCAGTGCTAGAAATGAAGGGAAAAAATGGTGTTATTTTTAATATAATTTATCATAGGGGTGCTAGAAATGAAATTAATCCTAAAAAAATAAATTAAAAAGAAAACAATACCCATTCCTATCACCCACACACCCTCAACATCGACAAACCCCCTTCCCCCTTCTATCCCCCTGCGCCGTGAGCCCATAACCTCCCCTTCCCCATCCCCTCGCGACGTTAGCCCAAACTCCCCTCCCGCCACGAGCTTAATCCGTTATCGCCCCTAACCTCCCGACGCTGACTAGCCCCCTCCACCCCCCAAAGCCAGATCTAGTTGGCGTTTGCGGGGGGGGGGGGGGGGGTGTCGGTGGAGGGGGGCCTCCTCTACGTTGTTGCTGGCGTCGGGGGGGCTACCGGTGGATGGTGGCAAGACGAGTTTTTTTTTTTTTGAATTTCTATTTTTTTTATTTTTAGTATACAATATTATGTGTTAAGATATATTATAATTATCATGCATAAGCAACATCTCAACTGTTCGATTATAGCAGGACGGTTTAAAAATGAGCTATACTGATAGGGTATATAAATGAGACTTTACCACAGACTTACCCTTTTTTAATTTCCTTTTTAATTGTATTCTAATTGGATAAATCTGTGATAAAGCCTTTTTTATATACCCTATCGATAGAGCTCATTTTTAAACCGTTTAGATATAATAGAATGGCTGTGGTATGA
This sequence comes from Ficus religiosa, assembly GCA_024759925.1. Taxonomy (NCBI): domain Eukaryota; kingdom Viridiplantae; phylum Streptophyta; class Magnoliopsida; order Rosales; family Moraceae; genus Ficus; species Ficus religiosa. Next base: position 4,434 of record JAFMPE010110150.1, on the reverse strand, counting down.
TTGTTCTAATGTACCTTATCTCAAAATAATATTACTAAAAAAAAAGAAAAATTTAAAGAAATAAAAAAAAAGGCATCCAAATCCCCCACCCCATGACCCCCGTCGGCCAAATCCCCCCTACCGCACGACCTCTGTCGGTAGATCCCCTCCCTCACTCCATGACCCAAGCATTGGCCATAAATCCACAAAGCACCCCCTACCCCCCCGATAAGCCTTTCCTTCCTAAATAAGCCCACGAACATCCCCTCCCCCACTAGACCAGACGATGAGCCTCTCCCTTATCGATGTCAGCAATGGACCACCCCCCAGCCCCATCGACGTTGAGTCCCCCTACCTGCCAGCCAGATTCTGTCTCACCCGTGACCCAGGCCCTCACCCCCCCCCCCCCGAGGCTCGTTATCTAGGTGACTGACCACCCTCGCTGATGTCAAGTCCGTGGCGAGCATCCCACCCACTGGCCAAATCCTGCCGCACTCGCAAGCCAGGCCGCCTGCGACGCGCCACCCTCCAGACGATGAGCCCATTCCTTCTCAACTTCGGCGACGAGCCACTCCCCAGCCCCTCAGACGTCGAGCCCCCGGTGAGGACCCCCCTTCCAACTTTCCACCAATGATGATGGTTGGGTTTTTTCTTTTTTCTTTTTTTAATTTCTTTTCTTTTTAGATTATTTATTTAATTTCTTAGTCAATCTATTATGAGGTAAGGTGCATTATAGTTCCCATACACAAGCAACCTCTCAATCCTTTGATTACATTTGAACAATTTAAAAATGAACTCTATTGATAGGCATATAAAAGGGGTTGTACCATAGCCTTTCCCTTTAATCTAAAAGAATTTTTTTAAGTGCTAGAAGTAGCTAGGTATGCAGCCGGAGCATACAAATTTCCACTTGAGTGGGGTGTATTTTAGTTTTTTTTTTTTAATTTCAAAAATAAGGGTAAATCTATGGTAAAGTCTCATTATATGCCCTATTGATATAGATCATTTTTAAACCATCCTGATATAATTGAACGGTTGAGATGTTGCTTGTCCATAATAATTATAATGTACCTTAACTCATAATATTATATATTAAAAATTGAAATTCAAAAAAATTAAAAAAAAAAACTGGTCTTGTGATAGTCCACCGGCAGGCCCCCCAACTCTAGTGAGGACGACGATGAGGCCCACCACCCCTGTGCCACGCCCCCCCTAAAACGTCGACCAGATCAGGCTTGGGGGGGGCGCGCTTGGGCTTGAGCATCGGGGGAAATGGGGGTTCTGGGCTCACAGCCGGAGCGGGGGGGCAGGGCTTTTGGGCTCATGTCGCAGGGGGTGGGGGGAGTCCGACAGCGTCAGGAGGCGTTGGCTCGTTGGCGGGGGAGTCATCGGCCGAGAAGCGTTGCCAGTGACCGGGAAGGTAATGTATAGTGTTTTCTTTTTAATTTATTTTTTTATATATTATTTTTAAATTTTTTAGTTCATATTAGTATGAAATAAGGTTCATTATAACTATCATGCGCATGTAATATGTCAGCCGTTTAATTACATCTTAACTGTTTTAAAAATAAGCTTTACCGATATGGTATATAAAATGGGTTTTACCGCAGAATTACCCCAAAAATAAATATAAAAAAATATGAAAAAAAGGGTAAGTATGTGGTAAAGTCTAATTTATATATCCTATTAGTAGAGCTCATTTTTAAATTATCCCGATGTAATCAAACGGCTGAGATGTTGCTTGTGTATGATAACTATAATATACCTTAATCCATAATATTATATACTAAAAATAAAAAAATAGAAATTCAAAAATATTCAAAAAAATAAAAAAAATGGTCTTGCAACAGTCCACCAGCGGCTCCCCAACGCTAAGGAGGGCCCCCCCTTCACCTGATGCCATGGCCCCCCCAAACGCCAACTAGATCTGGCTTTGGGTGGGGGGCCTCTGGGCTCAAGGTGCAAGGGGGGCTTGTCGGCGTCCGGGGGGGAGGGGGGGGATGTCGTCGGCCATGGGAGCATCTCCAGCGGCCGGGGAATGGGTAGTGCTTTCTTTTTAATTTACTTATATATATATATATATTTTTATTTTAAAATTTTTTAGTTTATACTAGTATGAGGTAAGGTGCGTTATAACTATCATACACAAGTAATATCTCAATTGTTTGATTAAATCTTAACGGTTTAAAAAGGGACTCTACCGATAGAGTATATAAAAAGGGTTGTACCACAATCTTTCCCTAAAAAAATAATTATAGTATTTTTAAAAATACATTCAGGTACACTCTTGGTGAAAACGACCTAGTGAAAGAAGATATCTGTAATCTTCTTTCACAGATCGTTGGTGGTATTTGCTGCTATATTCCAGAAATGGAAATCATCTATCCCACCAATTAGCTTTTTTTGCTTTATGATCATCTGTGGACTTTATTGGCTTGGACAAGATCCCTTTGTTCTTGTCAAAATTTTTACAAGCCGATTTGCCTCTTTAATATGTTTTATGTTGGTTGTCAAAAAAAAAAAAAAATGATAATTTTACAATAGGATTGAACCTTAGATCTATTTCAAAAGTTGTTGCTTAAATAGTATTCTTCTTTTTCGACCTAACACTTAAAAATCTACACGATTAAATATAAGGATACACTTCACCAAATTAAAGAAATAAATACTTACCATAAAAAGCTTTCATAAATATAAATATCAACAAGCAATCATAAAACATATAACAATAGCTTATGAGTCAAAAGAGTTAAGTTAATTATATAAATAACAAAAAATAAAAATAAAAAGGATAAAATTCGGTGGAGGTACATATATGAAAAATTTTCTCAATGGGGCAAAATGAAGAAGTCACATGTTTTTTATAAGCTCATCAAATTTAATTTTTCATAAAATTAGTAGGGACGTTTGCCCTCACTCGATCCTTAATAAGTCCACCCACATTAAGTGTGAACATTAGTATTTATATATCTAGGGCTACATGCAGGACTTCCATAAGCTCGGCCCATGAGGATCGTAAGAATATTTGGTGGGGCTTAAAGACCTGTATTTCTTTATCTCATAAGTACCATTGATGAGAAAATGGACAAGTATAGTTTCCATCTATTTGATTTTCTAACTATTCTTATTAAGCTTATCTTTAATTCATGATTTATGAAAAGGGACTCATAATTAAATAGCTAAAGTTTTTAAAATTTAGTTAAAAGGTCCATTTTCTAAAACCATTAATCAATTTTTTTTTAAATAATTAATCAGTGATTAACCATATGAAATAGTTAATTTGGTCAATTTGTGTTTGATCGTAATGTAAATTACTAAATTTTATAGTCAATAACTGATTAATCATTAGTCAATTATTAATTGATCAAATATGAATAAATGACAAAAGACCATGTTGCTAAATTAAAAAAAATTGGGTCATATATAAGATTAGGTAAATAAAAAAGATCACCCAACCTAATTTTTCTTATGAAAATTCCTTTCCTTTAATTCTCATTATTTATGCTGTTGAACATGTAAACTTACTGAAATTTTCTTTTAAAGAGAATGGCAAAAACGATCAAATGAAAAAAAAAAATAAAAAGAGGCAGATTAATTATCCATGTTAAAGTCTATACCAGCACGTTATTTTTTTTAATTAGTTTTCCTTCTACACACTACAAGAATGGGATCATTTCTCTTAATCAACCCTGTTTGGGGGGAAGGGGTTTCACGTCAATTAACTGCCAACCGACGTGAAAACTTGGAAAAGGCAACAATGATAATTTAGTTCATCATTTTTTTTATTTGTAAATGATTTAGAATAGTTTTCTAGGAATTGTGCTGGCATAAATTATTTGAATTGCAAGTTTAAATTTCGGCGCCGTTTAAATTAGTCGGGGGGCGTAAAACTCCCCCATAAATGAACTTTTTCATCTGGCAGCAGATGACGTGGAATCTCAATTTTTTTGCACTGTCATGTTAACAAATTTGCTATTATTACTAGATTATAAAATGATAATTTAACCAAAAAAAAAAAAAAAAGAGATTGTCCTTTTTATCAAGTTGTGTACGCTACGGCTTGATCATTGAGTGGCATATTTTCTGTTGCCAACCCATGATCTTTTTTTTAATTTTTGCCTTTTTTTAACATTCTTTTTTAATCAATATATTGTTCAAAGAGAAAATTTAATTAATTAACTGATCAATGTTACATAAATCAATGGTCATAAAGAGAAAGGGTTAATTTCATTAATAGCACTTTTAGGATAAATTATATTAAATACATCATCATTTTTTTTTTCCCTTCAGTTCTAGCACTGCCACGTCAGTTTTGTGGGACCCAGCAGCATTAAATGTATCCAAATTTCCAAGTTTAGCCTCATCTCCCTCACATGCCCCTAAAAAATTTTCAAACCAGCATCTACAGTGTTTTAGAGAGAGAAATTGAAATCTAGAGAGAGAAAGAATTGCAAC
>JAFMPE010110125.1:2985-15612 GCA_024759925.1 Ficus religiosa | reverse complement strand
GTATTTGGATTGTGAAATTTCCATTAAAGAAAAGAAAAAGAAAAACGAAACTTTTTATGCTTGTGAAAGGTTTTTTTTTTTTTTTTTTTTTTACAGACCACAGTTTTAGATAAATATGAATTATTTCGTCATAATCTTTCAACAAAAAAAAAAAAAAAGAAAGAAAATTTTAAATAGCAAGTTGCCGCGTCTGTGTCGCAGATCCTTTTGACAAAATCTTCCCATTTAATACCAACCCTATCCTATTCACCACCAATCAAAGATCGCCACGTGGACGCACGTTTACCATCGACGTCGTTTTTTGACATCTCAGTTCACGAGGTCCTTTAAAAAATAAAATAAATTTAAAAATAAATCCAAAAAAGTTGCTTTTTGTAAGTTCTTTTTTTTTTTTTTTTTTTTTTTTTGGAGGGAAGGGCTGTATTTGTGAGTCTTTTTTATTACAACACTGTACAGATCGCAAAATTCACTGTCCAAAAGCTTGACGTTAAAAGGTTTGTACACGTGGCGAGCGATGATTCGACATACCTATGACCCTGAAAATTGGTCAAACTTGAGGTAAATGCGAGGCACAGATCGCGTCATGTGCCGTTTGTTGAGGGTGTTTAACTACTAATAATCCAGTTTTTTTTTTAATTAATAAAATCCAGTTTTTTTTTTTCTTTTTTCTTTTTGGATAATAGATAACTAATCCAGTTGGATCAGTAAATTGAATTTTTTTTTTTTTTTTTGTAACTACCTGGATACAAAACATTTGTAAAAGTTTAGGAAAAAATATTTTTTAAACAAAAAATTAGAAAATATTTTGTGGGATTAGACAATAAACTATTTAAGGAATACACAAGAGAAATTTTCTTTGAGAAGTTTCAAGATTTAAAAAAAAAAAAAAACTTAAGTAGTACTTCAAAAAAAAAAAACTTCAGTAGGGGGAAAAATATTTTAGTAGGTCAATGAGGAAAATACTATTTATTAAACCATGCATTTGAATAAATTTATTTTAAAGGAATATAAGAAAAAAAATTTAATCTTTGACACATCCGATAAAAATTATTTTAACAGGCACAAAAAAAAAAAAATTTAACGGGTGCAAAACAGAATAATAAGATATATATATATATATATGTACACACATATATATGAGTAAGAGTTTAAGGACAAAAAAGTAAATTAAATTAAGAAAGGAACAGTGTTAAAAAGCTCCAAAGATAAAATAACTTGATCATTTTTTTTTAAAGCAAATCTCATTTGCACAAGAGTAAACTTGAGAAAAAGTACTAAAAAATATATATATCTACAAAGGTCACATTTGACTTTTTTTTCAGAATTAGGAAAAAATATAAATAGGACATGTTGGATAAAAATTATTTCAGTATGTACGAGTTAGAAGAAAAAAATAATTAAATATAACACGTTTAGAACTGTAAGATTTTTTCTCAGATTTTATGGATAACAACTTATTAAAAAAAGTATTTAAAAAAACAGCTCTCGTTTTACATGAATAATAAGATAATTTATATAGCAAAAACCTATATATATATATGTATATAGTTATATATATGTATATATAAAACTATATACTTGCCGCTTATCAAAGAACCCCCGGATCTGGAACAATTAATTTAGACAAGCTCATTAAATGTTTTCTTTTCATCAATACTAAAGTAAAATGGCATTACTAAGAAAATAGATATTTAATTACATTGTTGATGGCAGACTATTCACTAACAACAATAATTTGATAATACCTATAAGTCTATATGTTTTATAAAACTGCATTACAAAGAGCAATATATATTTTATAATTTTTTTGTGATGGCAGACTGTCGTTAACAACAATAATTTGATAACAACTAAAAATCCATATAACTTTAATTGCTAACGACAAAAAATAAAATAAAATAAAATAAAACTTAGGTTCAAATCTTAATTTGGAGTTTGAAGTAAAAAGAAATCCAAATTAGCGTTCTAATTTGAGTGGAAATATCATGTAATCTTATGAACTAAGAGAAACATTTAACGTAATTATTTAATTATTAACATTCAAAGCCGACAGTATGTTTTTTTTTTTTAATTTAATTTTTTTCATCTATTATTGAATTCGATTAAGTCCTATACTATTGTGTATGTAACATAGGACTTTATTTGTTTCAACTGTGTTTTTAACTATATGTCAAAATTATTTATATGTTTTGAATAAGGACAAGGTATAGAACATTGGCACAGTTAAAAAAAAAAAAAAAAATCCTCATGGTAGGCCTTTATAGCAAGTTAAAAAAATATATATATCGTAACTGCAGTCTGTTATCAAATATATCATTTTCTCGTAGTGACCTATTTGTGTTGAGCACTAAGTTAATTTTATCATAAACACTGATAAAAACTTATAAATTAGACCATAGAAATTAATCTAACTATTAAAATACACTTAGTAAAAAAAAAAATAGAGGAAATTTCCTATAACATTTTTCCGATATAACATGATACTATTTGATTGGAAATCAGAGGTGCTAACCTAACAAAAATAGTGATGACTTGAGCTACTCATATCATAGCTTGAAATTCAAGGAAATTATTCCTAACTAAAATCAACACTGCATTTGGGTTTTTTTTTTTTATATTATTTTTTTTGGGTCGGTTTTCTCCCTTAATGGCTAGCTTCAATATTTAGCATCCAGGAAGGAGTCAAGTCCAAGCAAAAAGAATTGCTGGTAAAAATAATTATCGTAGCAATATTGTTATATACATAAATATAGGACAGTGTTTAGGTGGCTTTATGACCCACATCTGCCTAAGATTAAGAAAATTATGATTACTAAGTTTAATTTCAGAATAGAGGTTTCCATATTCATTGATTATTATTAGAAAAAAATCATCCACAAACTCCAAACTCAGAGTATCACATAATTTTCACAAAAATAAAATGTTTTTTTTCATTGGTACACCATACACTTATCGTAAAGTTACAATTTGCATCAAGAATTTTTAATTTTAATAATTTATACTCTGAACTTACAAATATATAGTAAATTGTACCATATTGACAATAATATTAATATTTTGAATTGAATTGATATGTGATTTGTACATGAACTGTTAATTCATGATATAAATAATCATTTTTATTTTTGTTAATTAACAATCTATATGCAAGTAAAGTATCAATTTTCATTTAAAATCAACATTGTTTATCAATGAAGTGCAAATCGCTACAGATTTATAAGTTTATGATGTAAATTATCAAAATTAAAAATTTATGATGTAAACTGTAACTCTAATAAGTTTATGGTTTATCAATACAAAAAAGCCAAAATAAAATATGATAACATGCAGATGAAATTGATTACCCACGAACTCCATATATGCATGATTGATTCGACCTAACTTTTTAATTTATAGTATTTTTTTTAGCACCTAATCAAATCCAATTCCCATATCAAAAGAGCATATATATTTATATAAATTTTATAATCATATATTTGTATAAGAAATTTCTTTAATTAAGGAGGAAGACTTTTAAGTCAAACAAACAAAGCCATGAGGGAGCTTTTCGGAAATCAATTATATATTTGCATGATTCCGATGGTACCAAATCTCTCCAAATTTCAATTTGACATGGAGTCAGGATTTTATTATTCATTATGTCTAATTTGTTTATAATTTCTCTCTCAGTATATATAAATATAATATTATATTGGCAGAGAATATTGAGATTATTTTATGGTAAATTTATATAATCCACAATGCAATTGAACACAATACAATTATAATTAATATGGGATTGTTGTCTTGTTTTTATTAATTTATTAATAAATTTTTTGGTGGTCACTTTGTTTCCCATTTCCTTGCTTGTATGGAAATGAAGGAATCAATTGACAAATTAAAGAAGGAAAAGCTTAAGAATTCAAATTCAGTTTTGATATATATATATATATATATTTTGTATGTATGTATGTATTTAAGTGTTTTAAGGATAAATCTAAATCAAATGGCTGCAGCAATGTTCTTAAAATAAAATTAAAAAAAAGGAAAAAGGATCAATAAATTGATATATATACTTACACTTATTGATTGAGTTCAAACTTTTTCATAATTTATATTATTGATAATAGTTTTTCTTTAATTATCATCTTCAAGTCTCAACCAAGTCGAATATAAGCATCCTATACCGGTCCCACCCAATATTTTTACTTCATTTTTTGTTTGTTGGAAATTACACGTGGGATAAGATCATATATCAATGTCATATGAAAACATGATTCGCACGGAAGTTAAAAAAAAAAAAAAAAAAGAAAGAAATTTAAAGATCATTTAGCAGAATAACTCTTTGATCACTTTACAAAAATTAAAAGGGGCAATTACTTTTATTTTTTGGTTGTGTGATGAAAATTCCTGATTAAGCAATGTTTAACGTTTTCACGTTTTCGTTCTGTTTGTTCAAGTGACAAGAAAATAAAAGTTAAAATTTCAGTTAGTTTGCTTTTCTTGCTTGTTATGCCTAACATTGAACAGCAAAGCACTTCCTATAAGTCATCAAGAAGATGAATGTGGACAGAAATTAGTGCTCCAAAGCAAGGGCGGAGCCAAGAATTTTTTTCAATACGGGTGTACGCTAATTTTTTTTTTTTAGGATAAAATAAATTTTAGTGGGAATTATGTGAAAATTTTTTAATTTGGGGGGTTTATATGATGATTTTTAATTTTAATCGGGACAAAATAGTAAAAATAAAATTTTTTTTTTATTGGAATTAATATTAATGTGAGTTATGTAAGAATTTTATTCTTAATAAGGATAAAATTAGAACTATATGAGAATATTTTATTTTCAATTAGATAATTATAAAAATTAAAAAATTTTTTAGGCAAAATTAAAAGAACGCCTTCCTTCGTCCGCCTCTGCTCCGAAGTGATGATGAATGCCTTTACAATATTTGCATATGCAGTCCAATTAGGTGGCCAAAAAAAAAAAAAAAAAAACCTAAAAAAAGGGGGAAGGTCGCAAAGCTTCTTTTGGCTTTATCTTATTGGTTTTTCTTGCAAAAAAAAAAAAAGAAAAAAAAAGAAAAAGAAAAGAAAAGAAAAGAAAAAACAACTAGAATTCTGTTTTGCTTACGAGAACAGAAAGGAGGAAAAAAATAAAAGAAAAGAAAAGAAAAAGAAGAGTGTTTAAAAAAAAGAAAGAGAAAAACTTAGAAAACTTTCTTAATTGATGTGAAAGCTTTCTAATCCACTTAGAAAACTTGTATTAATAGCAAGTTGTTGTGTGAATAAATAAATTAGTTTTGACAAATAAATTTAATTAGTGACTATAATTGACTGTGTAAATCTCGTATGAATGAAAACTTGTTCAGTAAAGATGGCAATTTAAAATCACTCTATTTTCTATTTTAATTTATTTCGTCATCGTGTTATAATGGCACAATTAGTCAAGGATCAACTAACCAATCTGTTTTGAAGTATAAATAAATAAAATAAAAGAGAAGATCAAATGAAAAAATATGGAAACAGAAATAATCTGCTTCATCGTGGGTGTGGTAGGGGGACCGGTACCAATGCTTATCTCTCTTCTATAGAAGGCTTATGTGCGGATAAAACCCTTATATATATATATATATATACACACATATATATTAATAATGATGTTTATAAGTATTATTGATCTCTTCAAATATTTTATCCTTTTTTTCCCTTTTTTTTTTTTTTCCTTTTTTGCTTGAAAAGTGAACTACTACCTAGAGTAGCATTTTATTTCAATTTATTTATATTTTTCATTACGGTGGGGACCCAAATAACATGCACGAAGGAAAGAGCTTCACGATTCATCGATTCCGCAGCCAAAATAAATACTCAATTTGACTTTTTGACGAATGAATTTCCACTTCAAACGACAACCAAAAGGGTCTTTCTATGGTTATCAAGAAATAATCGGATATTGTTTAAAATTCACAAATTAAAACGTTCTATTTTACAATTCTAATATTCCAAGCCTCCGTTTAATAAATTAGTTGGAGATGAAATTTTTAAGTTGGAGTTAGTAGACTTTTGAAAAACTAATTATAATTTTTTATTGACTTTTCAGAAAAAGACAAAAACTGAGATGAAAAATTTAAGTTTGAGATGAAACACCAAATGTAGCACAAGTTTTCATAATCGTATTAAATTTACAAATAATCTAATATATTATCAACATCGACCGGTACCGGGAATCTTCTTTCGAGCACCATAATATTAAATTAGAATCTCAAAACAATTGCCTACTTCTAATGGCATAATAATACTTCTTGGTTTGGTGTCACAGGGGATGAAACTTGTAAATTAGCTCCAATATATATGTATAACAATAAAGTTCCTTTTTTCATATAATAATAAAACGATTAAATTCTTATATGTGTATATATTGGTTTAGTTTAAAACAACATTAGCAATGAATATACCCCAATATATAAGGATAAGTATTGAGGATAAGGAAACCAAATAAAACTTGGTCATGCAGATATATTCTTCTTGTTTATGGATGAGATTGCCACGCTACCCATGCATATTCAGTCCCATATCCAATTCCAAACTTGTTGTTTAAGTGAGGTTCGAATCTTACAAATTTTTAGAGTGGGCTCTTGGACCATGAAATAATGTGGGGACATAACTCATAATATTAAACTTTCTCAATTGGTCACCCTCACCAAACAGATATGACACAAACCTAGGCCGGCTAAATGTTGCTCTCAAGCCTCAACCTCCATCCAAAACTCCAATCAATCACGTTAGTTGCATGAACGTGCTAATTGACTACCTCATCCGTCATATTATCGTATTTTGTTTTACGTTACCATTTCATAAACTATAAAAATATCAATTTCAGATTTCACTGTTATTCAAATGAAAAATGCTGACAATTCGATTCAGATAACGACTACCTCTATTTCACATCTTAATTACTCGAGCTACCACTACCTTGATTATTGTAAAATTAGTACAAATGGAAATTTTTATTATAATAGATTAAGTTCTTGATGAGGGTAATTAATTTACACGTTAGTTCGAAGAGAAGCATTAGTCATTGTCCAAAATTGTTAAGTGATTCATTTAGGTCGAAATTATGATCATTGGCCGATCTTCAAGTATCAATACAATCTTTATTCAATGCTTGGATGAGAATAAAATATGGAAAGATCATTGCAAATATATATATGATATTTGCTAAATAATAATGACAATAATATTTTTTTGATAATATCATGTTGTCAATAATTTTAGACATCTAATCCGAAATGCAACAGTCTTAGATGTCATAATCACTTTGAACAAAAAAAAATTTTTTTTTGAAAAAAACTATACTTTCTTATCACTACAAGTCATACAAAATTATAACATTTATCATTTTCCCAATTCACGTTTCTTTGCATGAGATTCTAGTTTTGAAAACGATCAATCCATATATATATATATAATTATATATATATATATATATATTTGTGTTATCCCTATCTAATTTGCAATATCTATATGATATTAGAGGCCTCGCCTGCGTTCGCATAGTTAAAAGATAGGCCAAAAGCTTATCCATTAATGCGTGGAACCAAATGAATCTGGAATTTGAGCACCCCATTTTTTCCGTCATCAAATTTCAAATTCCTTTATGTCCCTTTCCTAGCAGTTGCCTAACTTCGCAACTATAATATTGGTCAATAATAATACGCTTATTGTTGTATTGCCTTTATTAATCCAAAGTTCACACTCACATACATGCATCAAAACAATTATGGTTTTTTTTTTTTTTTTGCCCTCCAATAGTACTAAAAAAAATATATTGATAACGTATAAGTTTAGATTATGTTTCTTTTATCATAAAATCAGTGTAATTATCTACAATCATTATATCGTATGTGTAATAAAGACCAGTGACAATTATTGGAATACTAGGATGTGAAATTAGTAACGCAACGTGAAGGCGTCGGGAAAAAAAAAAAAAAAAGGATAAAAACTAGTAGTACTATTAATTATGAAATGCTATTTTAAGTGATATATTAAATATAATTCGTTATTTTCAAGGTATCTGATCAATAATGGGGATTAGTTCAGCAAAAAAACAAAAGTATCTTGGTGACAATAATGTACTAACAAAATAGTCCCTAAAGAACTGAATGACAAAATCATTTGACTTCTTTGCTATTAGTAATTGGTATTAGGTTTACTAATTGAAATTCTAACGAACTTTTCTTGTTTTCTTAGGTGAACTTCGTATACAGCTAGCAAGTCCAATCTGCATGGTCATTATAATAATTATAATTACAATTATTATCATTATCATAATTTCTTTCTCTTGGTCAGACATAAATATATATATGTATACATATACATATAGATATTCGGCTTGCACTTGGCCGGCACAACTAGCTAGCTTTCCTTGACATTGAAACTGCTGCAAAATGATGTTTCATTTGTTCAACAACTACCAACAACACAATGTGCTTGTTTTCCACAAGTCCACACCACAACTGGTTTTTTTTTTTTTTTTTTTTTTTTTAATATTGATAACAAATTACTCAATTTTATTGCAGCGTACCACCCACCACCGTCATACAACCAAAATTTATAATTTTTCCTTACATTAGAAGCTGGTTGAAATCGAGATCTCCAAATTAGGCCCAAAATGTTCCTTTTGTTAGTTGAGTAGGGACCAGATCCATGTTTGAGTCCAAAGTTTTGTACTTGTTCATCTACCAACTACTGGACTAATGGATTCCGTACAGTTCGGCCTTTCGATCAAACCAAGTGGGATGGTTAGCCGGTTTGTTCTCCTCATCATTAAAGATTGGTGATGCGGTGGTTTGGATTTATAGGCAATCCACTATGTGAGGGATTCTGAATTCATATTATCATGCGGGAGACAGCAACCTCTCCTTGAGCTTATCTGGGTACACCACTTTTTACCTTTTCTAACTTTGATAAATCTTACCATGTAGGGATTCGATTTATTTATTTGTTTGTTTATTTATTAGCCAAAGGAGAGAGGGCCATTTATGATGATCATATGTGCTTTTGTTGCGTAAAGAAGTCACGGTTAAAATTGCTTAACCCTAGTAACTAGTAACTTACAGTTTTATTTTTTTTGTTTTTTGTTTTTTGTTTTTTTCCGTTTTTGTTTTGTTTTTTTTTTTTTTTTTTTTTGTTTTTTGTTTTGTTTTGTTTTGTTTTTTTTGCTAATAGTAACTTTTACAGTTTACATTACTGTCGAGTAGTAGCCAATTGTGATGGGTTCCATCACGATTGCAGTTACATGGGTCACATGACTCGAATATCAAAAGTGTTCTCCATTAATTCGTAGCTTCTTTTTCCCCCTCAAAATCTTGCCAAGTTAACCATTATATTAGCTGATTTTTTAACGGATTAAGCTTTGAGAGAGTGATGAATTTTTTTTAATAACACTAATAAAAAAGTATTTTTATAACTAATATATTGGTTTTGATTATTTTCTTTTACTTCACTTCACGCCACTAATTACTAGTATTCATGACCAAGTTATTAATAAAATTAACACATGTCATTACGTTTATGCACTTAGATATGATTGTTGGTAAATCAAAACACATATAGTGCTCATATTAAAGAAAATAAGCAGATTCAGTGCTATATATTTGATGTTGAGCTACCTTTTTTATTGGTGTTATTGAAAAAATTAACCCTTCAGATGAAAATAACTTTTTGGATTAATTTTAGGAATGCCCCTGAACTATGTACCCTACTTCATTTTACCTCTTGAATTATCAAAATCAGTCATTGTATCCCTTAAACTAGATAAAATCATTCAAAATACCCCTTACATCCATTCCGTTTATAAACTTAACGGAATCGCTGACGTGGCATATATTAAAGAATTAATCAAACATATTTCACAAAATGAACCCATATTATTTTAAAAAAATAATAAAAAACATATTAATCTTGATAAAAAATAAATAGAAGTTCGAATTAAAAAAAATTAAAAAATGGGATAAATCTCTCTCTGCTGAAGAACGTCTCGAAAAGGAGCTTCGGGTTTGGCTCAAAACCCTTGGCGGATTGGAGTTGGAATTCCTGGAGGTGGCCCATCAGGATTGCATCAGCCTCTGAAGGTGGTCGAGAAACCAACTTGGACTGCATCGTAGCCTTCCTTGAAGCCAATGATGAGGAGGGGGACGACCTTGCCGTCGGCCTTGAAGAAGCTCATCATCCCGAGCTTTGCCGGCACTACGCCGACGCTGTTGTCCATGCTCATCGACATGACAGCGAGTGGCTTCGCCGTTGAGTACTACGCCGTTTTTAGGCTGTTCTTTACACTGAAAGGGACGAGAAAAGAGGAACACAAAGTGCAATTAGGAGTAGGTTTGTGAGTTGATAAGTGATAGAGGATGAGACTAACATTATCGACAATACTTCTTGTTTATTGGAGGATTGAGAGTAAATGGTGAGAAATTCAATTTTTGGTAGTTTTTAGAAGTGGATTTGGGAGAAGAAGAGCATAATAATTTTAGTATAATTTAATTTTTATTAATATTTTTTAAACTAATATGGGTTTATATTAAATATATTTGATTACGTCTTAACTATAAGCCACGTCAGCTATTCTTTTAAGTTCATAGACGGAAGTGGATGGAATGAACATTTTGAATGATTTTGTATAATTTAAGGGGTACAATGATCGGTTTTGATATTTCAGGGGCAAAATTAAATAGGGTACATAGTTCAGAAGGTATTTGTAAAATTAATCCAACTTCTTTTGAGTTAAAATTTCTACAATGATACTCAGTGGAAAGTTATATAATGTCTCTATGTAATTTTTGTATAAATGTAGCATTTCAATTTTGCAAGAATTAACATATTTCCAAATTCTTATTGTAGAAGATAAAATCTACAGTCAAATCGGATTGAGTCGGATTAGAACCTGCGATTGTATTGTTGAGCCCACTAAATGCATGTTGAGTTGACCGAACATATTAGCTGCAAAATAACAATAAAGTAAAGTAAAAGAGATAAAGAATACAAGAAATTTATAGATGTTCACTCTCAATGTAAGAGCTAATCTTCTGTGGTGGTTCCGGAGGTTGTACTATAGTTGATGAAAAAATACAGTGAATACCGTAGTAGTAAGAATGGGAAGAAAAGAGACGGGGATCGCAGTGAAATAGAGAAAGATTGCAGGAAATAGAGAGAATCGGGAAACTATGCGAGAATTGCGGGAATTCCGGGGTGATGTGAGGTGATGTCGGATGCCATGGGCGTATGATAATGCCCTTTGTTTATAGATGATGATTTTCCCCCTTCTTGATCTAGGTTGACTTTTCTTGCTTGGATAGTTTTACCGGAACAGGAAAATAACCTTCTAGGATGATTATTGACTTGATTATGCCTTATGGTCGTGTGATTCTTGTGCAAAAATGAGTAAGGAAGGTTTCTTGATATTTCCATGTAATGATTTCGGATAAGTGCTTGGGTTGATTTGTTGAGTCGATTGCTTGGGTCACTAGTCTTCTACTCGACTTGACAGGGTCTTGGGTCAATTTGGCTCTTGAATCACCTTGATGAGTTACTGAATTAAATCTTGAGTTGATCTCCTTGATTTACGTTGTCACATGGATGGTAAGAGATGAGATATGAAATTTGACCTTAACACTTATTGTTACAAGAACTTACTCTTCAAAATATTTTTCTTTTTACAAATATACGTGAAGCAAATTATATTATTTAAATTCAGATCTTTACAATTGCACTTTTAGAAAATTAATATTTTTCTATGAATTAAATACAAATTGTGACAATTAATTATGAAACACGACAAATTTCGATTATATCTATGAAAATCATTGTGTTATCAGTACCTTGGAAGAAATGTTATACAACTACAATACTCAAGGGCAAGGAGACAAAACAAGATGTCATTGTTACAAGAAAATGAAATCAACAAGTTGGCAGCCGTTATAAGATAAGCATAGCTTCCTTTAACAGAAACTTTTGGTTATGGCTTTGAGGGATAAGAATTAAGAAGAAAATGACAGCTTCTTTTCCAACATATATATATTTGTTATATGTAAATATAAGAAATATATTGTATCCAATAAACGAATATATCTGTCAATTATAATTATTTTTATCTAGAAACTTATAGAAATAACTGATTTACATCTAAATTTTTATTTAGAATCTCGTTACATGATTTTATTTATATATTGATGTAAATATCGCTGAAAAATATTAAATTAAAATCATTCGGTTATTATAATATCTCAAAAAAAAATTACAAATGTCATTTAATAAGAGTGTTAGATAACAGTTTATCATATATGTAAATGTCATTGCAATATTTAAGGTTCCTTATCTTTGTGTCTAACAATGATGCGTACAATTCGATTTGACGTGTAATACTCAAGGGCCTTTCATTTGACTTGAAAATCATGTTCATCTCTTCTTGTATATGCTTAGGCTGGCAATAATTACACCAAACTTTAGTTATATTTATCATAATCCTGTACTACAGTGCCAAAAAAAATCCTATCTTGTTGGACCAAATTTATCATAAAAGTAGTGGGAACCAAACAGGTCATGAGACTTGCCAAAGTCTGCTGATTACGATTGAAAATCCTTTGTTTGTGGCCA
>JAFMPE010110104.1:0-12629 GCA_024759925.1 Ficus religiosa | reverse complement strand
TTTTCATTCATGCCTTCAAAAATGAAATTAATTCCTTAAAAAGGAAATTAAGAACATTTAAAAATCGGGTATTACAACCGCCCACCCAGCCAAGTGCCGGCTCCATTGAATCCACCCCAACCCACACGGTGCCGACACAGCGACTCCGCCACTAACACAGCATTGTGGGCAAAGTTTTGGGCATTAACTTCACTGCAAATCCACCGAACTCCAAAGGGGCGTGAGTCTTCTTCATTTTTTTTTACAGTTATCTTTTGTTTTTTTTTTTAAAAAAAAAAAAAAGATTTTATGAGTTGTTTTTTTTATTTCAATTTCTGGGTTAGTTGAATAGATTATTCTGTGTGTTGGTTGCTTCTTGGATTTTGTTGTCTTCATTCCGTCTCTTGGATTTTGTGGGTTGTATAGTGTGTGGCTCGCTTGGAAAGATAGTGCTCCTAGGTGTGGCATTTCGTTAAAAAAAAAAATGCCAGTCAAGAAGCGGGTATTGAGAGGAAAAGGGAAGGCCGCTGTTATAGATGAAGGAATTCCAATAGTTGCTAAGTTTGAATCTGAGCTTGCTAAGGAGAGGTTTAATGACTCTGTTGCTGAGAGGAATCTGTGGTCCGAGAGAGGGTTTGCTTATACGGAAAGTGACACTCTAGGGTATCCTTGGTATATCTACTAAGTAATCTTTAAGAACAACTGGACAAATTTTTGTCAACACCCTTCGGATGCCATTGTCCCGCTTGTTAAGGAATTCTATGCTAACTTTGACGGTGACAACCCAATTCGGTGTATGTGAGACGCAAAAGAGTGGATATTAGTGGGGCAGAAATTAATAAGATTTATAGGCTGGAGGATGTGGAGGATGAATTCCTTGAATTTTCTAAGCGTGTGCCTGAGAACCAACTGAGCGAAATTGTTTAGGAAATTTGTGTGCCAGGGACTGAGTGGATCAAATCAGCCCGTGGATCGAGATCTTTATCTAGGTGTAATCTTAAACCAGGGCTTATAATTTGGAACCATTTTCTCAAGTCTCGGCTCATGCCTTCCACCCATGATCACATAGTCAATAACGATAGGGCCATCCTGCTCTTTGCTATAGTGGTGGGTAGAAAGATTAATATGGGGGATGTCATTAATGAGCAAATTCGTGTTTGTGCCGGTAGACAAAGTGGGGATCTATGGTTTCCTTCTCTTATAACTAGTTTGTACTTGGCACAAGTTGTTGAGGTTTCTAGTGAGGAGGAAAAGCTTAAAGCACCTGGGCCTATCAACATGTCAGTTATAACCTGATTGTTGCAGGACAAACCAGCGAGAGCAGGAGACGAACACCCAATCCCGATCCTTGAGGCTTGTCCCCTAGAGCATTCTAACCACACTTTTTCTGGTGCAGGGTCAAGCGTCTTACAATTAGAACAGCGAATAAGTCAAATGGAGGTCATGCAATATGAATCATTGCAAATGATGCGGGATTTTTGGAAGTATGAGTGTGACAAGGACTTGGCTCTTCAGAAGCATTTCTGAGCCAATTCTAAGCAGTTTCAGTCCTTTCCGAAATTCCCGCAGCACTTGTGTGACTCTTTTACTGAGGATTCAGAGCCTGAGAGGGACGTTACTCCTGAAGCTGTGGCCTCTAGTCATTCAAGGGACGAAGCCCACGACGTAGCCCACGACGTAACCACTACTGCTCCTACCACAGTCCGAGATAAAGGAAAGACTGTCTTGGCAAAACCAGTTGGAAAGAGATCAGCCCTTCGAAGTGCAGCCAATTGGAAATGGAAAAATTAAGGGTGATCGTCAGTAGCCTCCTCGATTTCAAGGGAGTTTTCTTTGCCTATTGGTTTCTTTTTATCTTTTTTTTTTTTCTTTTATTTCATTTTCACATATCTAGTTAGTGTATCTGTTATTGGTGTTTCTTTGTATATTTTAGAAACAGTGAGGACACTGTTTGTTTTTGAGTTTGGGGGTGCATGGAACTGCAATTCCATGTGTTTTCCTATTGGTTTTTGTGTTTCTGTTTGTTTTGTGTTGTTCTTTGTGTGTTAGTTTATTTGTTTTTATTTATTTGTTTTTGTTTATGTGTTAGTTTATTTAGTATGCTAAACCTAAGATATGTTTTCTGTCGTATGTTTGTGTGGTGTTGTCTTATTGTTTGTTTTTAGGCTTTTTAATGTTTGTAGTTTGTTTTGTGTTTGTGTTGTCTTGGAGAATCTGTTTTTCAGTTGGTTGTGTTAGAAGAGGATTTTCAATAATGAAAAAAAAAAAAATTAGAGTTATCTTAGGCACTTTTAGACTTGGATGTAATTGGTTTAGAGAGTATTTGTGTTATTTTAGCATATTTTCCTTTGTTTTAGGTTTGTGTGAACTTTTTATCTTGGGTTTAATGTTTGTTTGAAACCATGGCAATTGTGAAGCAAAATATGGTCAAATGAGGGCTTATTTGTGTTTTCATCCTTGAATGAAGTGTAGATTTAAAGCTGAGCCGAAAATGCTGCAGCAATTCTTGTAGCATTTTATTCCAACTAGCATGTTTCTGAAAAAATAAAAAGAGATGAGAGCTCATAGCTGTGAGGGCCACTTCTTTGCCTCAGCTGGGAGGTCACACGTGAGCATTGTTTTTGCCCTAAAGAGTTAGGCATTTTGGGAAGGGTAGCCGCAAGAGGGTGAACTGAAAATAGAGAGAGAACAGAACAAGAGAAAATAGAGAAGGAACAGGGAGAGAGAGAGAGCTGCAGATTTTTCACTCCATTTTCACGCCAATTTTGGCGAGCAAGCTCAGGAGAAGAAGGAGAGGACGAGAAGTGTTCATCTAGCTATTTAGAGTTTTTCCCTTCTTACTCTTTCCTTGATTTATTTCTTGATTTCCATTCTCCGTTGAACATGGGATTCGTATTTATACTTGTTTTTGTAATCCTAAACATGAGCTAAATTTATTTAGCTGGGATTGTTGATGAACCCGAAATTGCGAGGATGATTTGAATGTTTATTGGAATGTTGAGCAATTTTCTTCCTGTTCATCCAAGTGTTTTGAATGTTTAATTTCTATTGTTAATGATCAATTTATAGGAAATTAACCTTTCCAGAATTAAGTAAAGCCTAATTTCCTATAGAAATTAAACATTCAAGGATGAAAACACAAATAAGCCCTTATTTGACCATATTTTGCTTCACAATTGCCATGGTTTCAAACAAACATTAAACCCAAGATAAAAAGTTCACACAAACCTAAAATAAAGGAAAATATGCTAAAATAACACAAATACTCTCTAAACCAATTGCATCCAAGTCTAAAAATACCTAAGATAACTGTAATTTCTAGAGTTATCAGTTGTCAAACTTGGGCTTTGATGTCGTATTGGGGATGGGCTTTCTACACGGGTTTTTGGTGATCCAGGACTCCCAAGACCTTCATCTTTTCGTGTGATTACTAAAATGCCAGAAGGAGGAGAATCTTTGATGGTTGCGAATTTGATGTTGGAAGGGAACCGTGTCTGGGATAAGGGTAAGATTGAAAATACTCTTTGGCCGGTTGACCAAGAGCTAATTAGAGGTATTCCTCTAGGCAATGGTGTAGGAGGTGACAAATGGGCTTGGCACTTTGATTCCAAAGGTCTTTATAAGGTTCGTTTTGCATATAAGGCAATCATGGAGTCTAAGCGAATAGAGTCCTCTTCCAATGTCAATTCGGATATTTCTTGGTGGAGAAAGATGTGGAGTTTACCGATTCCTCCCAAAGTCCGACTGTTTGTGTGGCGTGCTTTCCACGAGATTCTTCTGACGATAGTTTCCTTGAGCTATAGAGGTATTGATTGTGATGTTGTTTGTCCAAGATGTAAAGATGAGATGGAATCCACCTCACACGCAATTTTTGATTGCCCGACATCGCAAGCGGAGTGGAAGATTTCTCGGTTTTGGAAGGTGATAGAGAACAGGAGGATCATCCCATTTGTAGATTTTTTAGATTGTGAAGTCAGAAATTCCTATGGAGGATTTTGCTTTGCTGTGTTGGTTTGCTTGGAAATTGTGGTGTGAGAGAAACAAGGTTGCTCAGGGGAGAGAGGATGGAGACCGGCACGCCATTCTTGATTTGAGTATTGCTAGTTATGGCGAATGGTAGGCTTTGAATCGGGTTCCGACCCAATTACAAGCTGTAGGCTCAGATGTTTGGTTGCCCCCTCAACCGGGATATCTCAAGCTAAATGTCGATGCATCGGTCTCATCGGGATCGGATCATATTGGCATAGGTGCTGTCATTCGTGACGAGAAAGGGATAATTTTAGGTGCTGTGGCAAAATCAGTAGAGGGGTCTTTTTCTCCTTTTTTTTGCTGAATGTATAGCCCTTCGTGAAGGCTTGATGTTTTGCGAAGGAATTAGAGAGTGTTATCCTTGTGGTGGAAACTGATGTAATCAATGTTGTTTCAGATGTTGCGGATAATCGGGAGCTTTCCGCGGAAGGTCCGATTCTGAAGGATGTTAAACAGTTGCTTGCCCAGATGTGGAGTACAGGTGTTCATCACATTTGTCGTAGTGCTAATCACGTTGCTCATCTTTTAGCTAGATTTGGTTTCAATTCTAATTGTACCAATGTGTGGATTTATGAGACTCCTATTATAGTCTCCAATGCTATCTTTTTTCATGCTATTGCTTAATAAAATTATTCTTATTCAAAAAAAAATTTATATATTAGATAAAAAATTATTAATAAATTCGAAATATACAAATTTGTTCATTGAGAATAAAGATTTGAAATTTGCAACTTAAAATAAGACACAGCTATAAAATTGTTATTGTAAGTATAGTACAACAATAATTCTATACCCATAATTAATGTAAGGTGTAGAGTTTTAATCATCTCATTTTTAAGTTACAAAATATAAATATATATATATATATATACTAAACTATATATGATGCAAATGAGGTTACACAACCATGCATGCATGAGGGGGAACTCACACGTGGGCTAGGAGGGACTCAAGAGCAGCACCTAGATGATCCACTAAGTGTGCCAATTGGACCAATTACTAGACTCAGAGCCAAGCAACGATTTAAAGAAGCATTGAATGGTTGATTCAAGAAGTTTGGACTCAAGCAAATTTGTAGAGACCCATTGAGCATGGTCCACATGCCATGATTAAAGTTCTAGAAGAATCCGGTCAAACCAAGCTTAATTTCAGCAAGTAAATTGGCATGATTACTTTCCATTTTGTGTTACAGGTCTGATTGTAAGGCTTACATGCCTATTTGTTTAACTTTCCTTACTCGTTTTAGTGGTAGGTGTATTGACTGATAATAAAGCCATTTAAAAATATTTAACTTTCCTTATTTAGTTGTAGGCGTGATTTAGGTCCAAATGTAGAGTTAGTTTCCTGATTTGTTTCTTTTGGTAAATTAGGAAAGAAAGATTTGTACTTAGCAGTCTATAGTGTTTTAAAGGTTATGATCTGTTTTAGAATGCAGGAAAAAAAAAAAAGTAAGAATGCTAATTATGTTTTTCTTGCATTCTTGAAAAGACTTTTGAACTTATCAAGTTATTCTTGTGGCGTTCAACAACCAAACTTATCATCTAGGTTCTTGAGGCGTTCGTGAGAGTCTTGGTGTGGCGTTTGTCAATATCTGTAGTTCTTGTTTCTTATCTTGCTAGGTAACAGGTCAAGGCTCAAACAAGCTTGCATCTTGAAGTTCTTTGGGTTTGAATTCACGTTTGGTGTTAGGTTTCGTCGTTTCATTGGCGAGATTCATATCAATATATGTATTTATAAATACTCTTTTATGGTGCAATAAAAAGTTGGCCCAAAAAAAAAAAAAAGCGAGACTCGAAAGGTCTTTTTGAATTTTAATTGAGAGAGTTAACAAATAAAACCAGAATAAGATTCTAAAATTTTAAAAGAAAAAAGAAAACATGACAACTTACTTTACTAGAGAGCTTAATTACGCAAGAAAGTAAATAATAATAATAATTTAAGATTGTCATGTAGAAATAAGGAAAATAAAATAAAATATTAAGTTGTCATGTAGAAATAAGAAAATAAAATAAAATAAAATTTTAAGTCAATGTTTTAAAAAAAATCCACCCACCTCTAAATAAATGGGCATAACTTTCAAAAAATAATAATGAATAACATATTTATATGGGATTCAGAATTAAAAATAAATAGTTTTTTTTATGAAATTTTTTAACAAATAGTCAAAATTTTAAAAATTAGTTAAAAGACCCATATTTTTTTTTAATGTTCAATCAATGATTGATCACATATTATTATTAAATTGATAAATCATTGATTGACCATAGTCAATAATTGATTGATCATGACGTAAATATCTAATTTTCGAGTTAATCACTGATTAATTAAATTTTGAAAAAAAAAAAGAACAAATGACTATTATATTAAATTTAAAAAAAAAAGTTTGGTTATCTATTAAATTGGGTGATCTAAATAGGTTACGTAACTTATTTTTTTTATTTCTATTTAATTATTTATCATATCATAAAAAATCAAATTTACCTATACTTATTTTATATATATATATATATATATATATATATTTTCGCAACCCAAGCTGCTCCTCCTCTCTCTACACACAAAATACACGAAAATACATGTTGTGATCGAAAAAGAAGAACTCTCTAAAGCACTGCAAACACATCAAAATTGTCGCCGGACCGATCTTGCTTCCTTGTAAAAGGTGAATTTGCAGGAGGCCTGATGCCTCGAGGAAATCGTGGGCCAATAGGTGAGGGTCTGTCATCGTCATTGTCGTCATTGTCTCTGTGACCAGGTGAGCGCTCATTGAGATTCCTTCAATAATGTCTTTCCTAATTGCATTGACACCTCAATTAACAATTAAATAACACATGAATTAATATATGGTATGTAATTAAGAGTATAGTTTCAGAGTTTTTAGGTTGAATAACATATTAACCTGACTACAAATTATTAGAGCTTCATTGGCCCCTTTGTCAGCTCATAAACTCCCCAAGGAATCCAGCTAATTTTTATACTATAAATGATTATTAAAAGGATTGCACAAAAAGGTCCTCGTCCGGTCAACTAGTGACCCTCTGTATTGAATCTGGTTGCTGAGAGAATTACACAAAAGGGTGCATCTAAAAACTCGGATTTTTCGATCTGCTGATGTGAATTTAACTTCAAAATACTAAACTACCCCTAACATATTCAGAAGGAAAAAAAAAAAAAAAAAAAAAAAAAAAACACTCATCTTCTTCATCATTTCATCACCCTCTGTAAAAGCCCAGAAAAACCTCTACTGCATCCTAATTCTCTCTCTCTCTCTCATACTCTGTGAAAAACAGAAAACCCAGCAAACCCATCAAATCAAACCAAGCATACCCAACAAGCCGCCTCCCTCCTCCGTCGCCGTTAACCCAGGAAGCCACTACCCACCACCGCCTCCCTCGCACAGCCGCTGCAATCCCAGCCCATCACCCAAAACCACCCCCGAGCAGTCACAAACCCATCTCCCAGTGGCCTGAGTCCCTTCGTCACGAACCGTCGTGCCGCCGCACTAGCTCGAGCCGTTTGATTCGTCGCCTGCGAAAATCTCAGCTGAGTTCCATTAACATCGTCTGGGTCTTCTTCCATAACGAGTTTAATCCCGTAAGTATCTTTTGGTTTCTGAAAAAAATAAGAAAAAAAAAAAAACCTATAGGAAAAGAGTGAAAGCTTTTGATATTATTGAATGTTATTAACTATTGAAGACATGAAAAGTTTAGTGAACTTTTTCTGTTATTTTTCTTTTTTTGTATGTTCTTCACAGGGAAAACTGTGAAACAAAACGAAACTCTCTTCGGACATGAAATCCAAAATACTCAACAAAAGGGCTCTTGCTGGTAATCCATCAAACTTGAATCTCTTTGCCCAATTTCGTTGTTATGCTTCTAGTATTGGTGATAATACCGTTTCCCATCTCGAGAAATTGGTCGAAACACGATGCAAATCTGGAAAAATTAAGGTAGAAGAAGCTATGGGTTACTTCAAATCCATTATTGAAATGCGACCCATGCCTTCTATTTGGGCTTTTAATCACTTGTTAGGTGCACTTTCCAACATGAACCATCATTCCACTGTCGTCTCTATGTACAGAGAGATGATGCAAAACTGTGCTGATTTCCGACCCGAGATTGGCACTCTAGGAATTGTCATGAAATGCTTGTGTCGTTTGCGGAAGGTGAAATTGGGTTTCTCTATGTTTGCTACTATCCTTAAGAGAGGCCTTAATCCTGATGCCCGTTCGCTGTGTATTCTACTTCACGGGATTTGCAAGGAAGGCTCGATGGTCGCAGCAGTTGATTTGTTGCAGAAGATAGAGAAGGAATACAATGTAGATGAAATCACTTATGCGACTATCATTAATGGATTTTGCAAGTCTGGGGATACCTCAAAGGCACTAAAGTTTCTAAAGAAAATGTACAATAACGAGAAGATTAGACCTGGCATAGGCTGTTTCAATCCGATCATTGATGGTCTATGTAAAGAAAGAAGAATAGATCAGGCATTGAGCTTGTTTGAAGATATGATCGACCGTGGTGTTTTGCCGGATGTTATTTCTTATAGTTCTTTAATTCATATATCGTGCAAATTTCATCGTTGGAATGAAGTCATGAGATTCTTGACCGAAATGCTTGATCGTGGTATATCACCTGATATATTTACCTATAATGTTCTAATTGATTATCTATGCAAGGAGGGCAAAATTCAGGAGGCACTTTCATTGTTTGGATTGATGACTAGACAACATATAGAGCCTGATGTTGTAACATTCAATGCTTTGATTTCTAGTTTTTGCAAGTGTGGTCAATTGAAAGAAGCAACCCGATTCGTAGAAAACATGATGAGTTACGGAATATCCCCTGATATTGTTACGTTGAATACTTTGTTAGATGCTCGGTGCAAGGAAGGTAGCACAACAGAGGCGCTTTCTCTTGTAGAATCAATGACGTGGAAAGGTTTATTTTCCGGTGTTACCACCTACAACTCTTTACTTTGTGTATTATGCCATTCAGGTAAATTGGAAGAAGCCAAGAGACTGTTTAGTAATATGGTGAGCCAGGACATTTTTCCTGATATTTTTACTTTGAACATAGTTTTGAATGCTCTGTGCGAGGAAGGGATGATGGAGAAAGCTCAAGAATTATTTGAGGTGATGATTGAACATGGAGAAGAGCTTGATACGATAACTTACAACACATTGATTAAAGGATACTGCCATCAAGGTGAAATGGATATAGCGGAATACATGTTTGATCAAATGATAGTAAAGGATGTTCTTCCAAATACAATTTCCTATAATATCTTGGTTAGTGGTTACTTAAAGGTTAAAAGAATAGATTTTGCTCTCAAGCTTCTCAAGGACATGATCCAGAAAGGATTGGTACCTGATGGTGTAACACGTAATATTTTGAGAAGCATTCACGCTCTTAAGCTGGAAGCAGCCGTGTAATAACTCTCAATGAGGTAAGTTCAGAAAATGATCTCAATGCTATAAGTTAGTTTATAACCCTCAAAGGGTGTATTGTTTTTTGTTTTATGTTTTAGATGGACTCTTTGTCGCCCTTTTTATACATCTATATTCATTCTTGATAAAGTTTTGCTGTTTCCTATCCCAAAAAAAAAAAAAAAAAACACACGCTGTCAGTTGGTTTATATTTTGTTTATGACATGTTGGTTCTAGTCTGTCTTCAAGGATACTACCATATAATGATGAAGTATGATCTGCTTTTATGTGTTAGATTATATGTATGCCTGTATGTGTAAATTTTGCTTCTGGCCCTCTGTTTTCCTCTTTTTTCTTTCTTTTTTCCCCCTTGTTTTGTGTGTATGGTTTCTGCAAAGTTTTTAAATACTACCCCCTCATTAATAAAAATTTAAACATGCTTGTACTAAATCTATCATTTCAAAAGTTAAATAAATCAAACCCCAGAGCAAGCCCAATTATACTTCCATTAAAATCTTGATGGAAACTTTACGAATCTTAATGGTATACGGTGATGTTGTCTTTCATTTTTTGTGGCAGTCTTTGGCTTTCTTTTCTAATTTTTGTTTCTCATAATAATATTGCTTTTAATTAATTAAAAATTGATACACATTAGCATGATATTTATGTTTAGAAGAATTAATCAATAATGTAATTTTACATTCAAGTTTTTATAATATATTTGGTTTTTTTTCTTTCTTTTCTCTAGTTTTTCTCCTTAATACTAAGATGTACATGGTTATGTTAAAACCAATCATATTGAGATACTTTAAACAAAACTCAGAGTCCACATTTCCTCAAGGAAATTAAAATGACAAAACACACAATCCCGACGAGTAGAGAAAAATTGTAATGGGGGTTTTAAAGCATATTGCTTTGTTTGTTTCACTCTCGTTTTCAATTTTCTTGCTTGATTTTTTGCACCAGTGTACAAAACGGAAACGATCATATAGAATTTAATTGTTATTTATTTTGGTTAAGTAGGTATATATGTGTGGATGTTAACCTTACATCCTTATTAGTATTAATTGTGGAATGTTTTATATTGTTTTCCCGTCTTTATAGATTTATATTTATATTTATAGTGGTAATTCTAACTGTCTTTATATATATATATATATATATAATTGTTAATTGTTATATGTTAGAGGTCACAAACTCTGACTATGGTTATCCTTCTATGGTGAGTACTTAGGTATCATGCGATTTCCCAAGTCTTTCCTGATGTTTCGTTGGCAGCGGCAAGTGTCCGGTGCTGTTTTTAGATGCTGCAACCTGCCTTTGCTCTCTATGCTGCGGGTGGTTCCAGATCATGATCTAAGATTTCATCTTTAACGCGTGAAACTGCAAGGGGATCCGCTTCCTTGGGGTAAATTGATGCGAACGGGCATGAGCATTGCTAAAGCTATGACTAACTTGGTGGAAAAAGGGTGAATCAGAAATAGCTCCCTGGCTTGTAGCTACCATAGCTCTTTCCACGAGCATTGCTAAAGCTACGACTAACTTGGCAGAAAAAGGGCAAGTCAGAAGTAGCTCTCTGGCTTGTAGCTTCCATGCAATGCAGAGCCGGGCACCATCTTCCCATATCAATTTTTGCTTGTGGTTTGATCAGAGTGCACCGAAATTCCTTCAAGTTTCCAGAACAGGCCTAGGTCAATGGATCTTAAATGACCAAACGTGAATTATGCAAGTTTATAAAAGATAGCTCTGTTCCTCGTTGCGTTGGATCCTCTTGGCTTGAAAGGGCTCCTTTCATTCACCGTAGTTCCATATAAATTTTGCTTGCGGCTTGATCTTAGTGCTTCTGAATTCTTGATTTTTAAGTTCAGACAAGCCCTATGCTGTTGGATCTTGCACGACCATGTTGATCGTGTACGGTTGTAAAAGAAGGCTTCAAAAGGCTTCGTTATCCACCACAGATCAGTTGACCATGTGTATCTTAATCCATTCTTTTTTTATAAATTTACTTGGAACTACTTTTGAATGATAGATTGATGCTATGAATTTGACTTGAGTTGCTGGAGAGGTTATAGAATTTATATACAAGGGTCAGCAGGATTCATATTTTTTCTAGTATGTTTACCCTTCTTGGCCCCATCAAATTAGGCTGTATACAGGACATTTCATTTGGTTCCAACTTCCAAGGCTCCAAACCATGGCATCTATCAGCTTTGCCCAAATGATAAGGAACAAATGTACGGGCCAAGTTTCCTGAAATGTTGCAATTGGGAAGTGCCAATGGTTTAGTTATGTGCCTTTGTTTTAAGAACCAATGTCATTGCCGAGTTTGTGGCTGTGATCCTTGGACAAGACCAACAGATATCTGGACGACTTGTAACACTATTGTGTTTGACTATTACTCGATGCCGAGTTGTTTTGACCCCTGTCGCTGAATTTCTAAGAGCATGCTCTTTCAGACAAAGCAATAACGCAACATGGGCAGAAAGAAGAAAATCCAGTGGATATAATTCCAAGGTACATATCTTCACTTAAAGGGATGGTGCATCTTTTGTTTACGAGGCCTTTAATATTTCTTATTACACTTTCTTAAATGGTCTACGATTTTTGCTTCTTGGTCATTGTTTTATATCATTGCAATGTTTTTGGTAATTCACTTTGTTGTTCTACAAAATTCATCCTTCGTCAGTTTGTTACATTGTAATATGTAGCTCAACAAACTTCATTTCCAACAAAACCCCGTCGGGTCTAGATTAGTGGGTAATTTGGGTAATTAGTGCCATATACCCATAAACAAATAAAATAAAATAATCTTTTCCAACTAGTACATGTTTGATTAAGTCCTTTGAGGTGCTGATTTTATCTTTTTCAATTTAACTGTTTAACCTTCTTCCATGCAGAGTACATCAACTAAGGAAAATTTTTCTCAAATCGCATGCATGAGCTACGATCAAACTGTTACCTCACTGCCTGTCCATTAAGAAATAGACTAGTTAACCACGAGTTTAATACCCGTGCATTGCACGGGAAAGAAAAAATAAATTAAAAAAAATTAAGTATTATATGATAAAAATAATTGGTTAAGATAAATGTTATAATTATAATAAGTATAATTTTTCTCAAAATTTCTCCCAACAGTGAAGATACAAAATTAAAATGATAATAGTACTAACAATAATAAAAACGAAAACAA
>JAFMPE010110075.1:0-12634 GCA_024759925.1 Ficus religiosa | reverse complement strand
TGTAAGAATTATGTGATCATCACTATTTCTTTAATATGTGATACTAAGAGTTGTGGCCTGCATGTTCTAGAGTTTTTTTCCCCCCTCTTCTTAACATAAAGAAATAGTTTTCCTAAGTGATATTCGGCCATTTTGAACGAGATTCGCTCCTGATTTTTCAAAGAGATTTACTTGGAGATGATCCCTTCATGAAATTCCTACTTCTAGGCTTACTGACTCACGACTTGATTTTATGTCGGTTAGGGACTCGACCTGACTTTTGAAGGATATTAGCTTGGAATTCAATTTGACTCGTTCTTGTGCCCTCCTATGGCATATATTGACATGTGTATAATGAGATATGAAATACGAAATCTGACCTTAATACTTATGTAATAACAAACTGTAAAAAATTTAAATAGTTGTTGTGTGAGAATTATATGGTCATACTATTTCTAGACTGTGTGATACTAAGAGGTGTGACCCGCCCTAAAGTATTTTCTCTTCTTTTTCTTATTTTCTTCTCATCTTCATCTTTAATTCCGACATTGTTTTTCAAAGAAAAGGAGTTCTCTCTGTAAGTCTCCCTATCTTGTAATATTTTTTTTTTCTTTTTATTTGAAGCTAATATTGTTTCCATATTGAATAAATATGTATCCACCTATATCTCATTATAATGGTGATGGATTTGACTCGCACAGATCTCTATCTAGTTACAGTTTTCTATTTAGGTTTCTCGATTTTGTTTTGTTTTGTTTTGTTTTTTGTTTTTTGTTTTTGTTTTTTTTGTGTTTTTGTGTTTTTGTTTTTTTTTTTTGTGTGTTTTTTTTTTGTTTTGTTTTGTTTTTTTTTTTTTTTTTTTTTTCCTGTGGGTTGTGGCCTCTTTTAGATCTATGGTTTATAATTGTCATATTTAAAAGAT
Organism: Ficus religiosa; assembly: GCA_024759925.1. Lineage (NCBI taxonomy): Eukaryota > Viridiplantae > Streptophyta > Magnoliopsida > Rosales > Moraceae > Ficus > Ficus religiosa. The sequence goes on along the minus strand of JAFMPE010110075.1, from coordinate 11,733 downwards.
TTTTAGGCAGATAAAGATTGATATCAACAACAACAAATTCATTATTGTATTAATCGGAAGGATCTACATTAGAGGTAAAGGGCATTTTGAAATAGACAAAATTTTTTTCTTATCAAGCTCCATTTTACGTCTCTGATAGAATTATACACACACCAATCAGAAAGTGTATATAGAAAACTTCATATTCTTTGGTCAATGGCTTAATTATTTTGTTTATTGTAATTAATTTGTCTGTTATACTGATCTTAGTATTTTTTTAGAATATACAGTTACAATTTTTATTTTAGTTGGGTAAATATTCATCTTCATTTTGTTTAAATAGCTAAGAGGTTAATCACAACTTGGAATGGAATATTTTATTGCACGAGATGAGTCATTCTATATATATTTTTTTTGGTAAAGAAATTATATTGAAAATTTTCCCAGCTATTACTTCTTGCACTTGCCAAATTAAAAGTTTTTTTTTTTTTTTTTCAAAAATAGAAGTTTAAAAAGATGCACATAAATCTTTAGGAGAATGTGGAGTGAAAATCAAGCTACATAAAAACTTGCCCTCTAAACTAGCTATACCAGCAAGATTTTTTTTCAAAAAGCAGAGGACAAAACCACAAGCAAGCAAATCAGTCTGAGCTTGCAAGTCAGAGATCCAATTTGGCTCAACTTGCTCAAGTTGAGTTCTTAACCATGCAAGAGAGAAAATAAAGCAGCTTAAATTGTATCCTCAGTGTGTGTATATATATATATATGTATGTATGTATGTAGGTATGTACACATATATATCTCATAAGGACATGACAATATTTTTGAATCTAGATATTTACTCTAATTTTAGAATCTCAAATAATTTCTAACCAGCTAAATTTTGGAATGTCATTTAATAGACTTAGATCTTGAAATATAGAAACATCTATTAAGAAAACATTTTAATGTTTTTAATATTGCGATACAATGCGATTAGTTAGACATCATCCAAGACATAAAGAATTAACCAAATCTAAATCACTTAAATATCCCAAATTATACCAACAAATAATGCCATAGTCATTTCTTGGTATTTTTAGTGGTTAGTAAATAGCAAATATATCTTATACAACACGATCCCTTCCCCTTCCTTTCATTTACAACAACTCACTTTCATCACTTTTTGGCAAATAAAAAAGAGGAAAAAATCAATCCTTAATTTAGTGGTGGAGCTAGAAAATTATTAATTAATTTCGTAGAAACAAATAAGTTGTGAGATAAATTTTTATTTTTTATTTATTAAAAACATAGTTATATATATATATAAGTTTCTATTTGGAGATACTATTATGTTTATATTGGTAAATAAGAGCAACTTTGACATTTAATGAAAATTCACTTGTAGTGATTAAAATTTGTAAATCTCGTTATCCCACTAAGTTGTAAACTATAATGTATGCCTTACCTAATTGTGTTGAATATGATCTAGCATACGTTTTCCCCCCTTCTTTTTCCTTTCCTTTTTTTTTTTTTTTAAATCCAAAAAAGAACTATAAGATTTTCTCCTTTTTAAGTTGGTGAGATGGAGGTGTAGGAGGCAGAATTGTTATGACGATCACGTAACAAACGATGCCCATATTCGTGTTCCATTTTAAAAAAAATATTTTTGCATAAATTTTTTTTTCCTAAACTAAAAGTTATATATTAAAAAGATTACAACTAACTTGAAGATAAATTTATCTATATATTGTCATTATTCTTTCCAGCTAAATATTATAACTTACTTTTCTTTTCTCAAATCCGTTGTCTTATTGAGAAAACGTAACATCTCTACCTCAATTATGTCAAATATACATATATATATATATATATATTTTGGGTTGAGAGCAATTATTTTTTTCTTCCCTACTAGTTTAGTTGTTTCATTATTCCCTCCTGGATTCTCTCATTTAATTCTTCATTATTTTATGAGTTTGTCTTAGAGGGCAAATAGGGAGGAATAATTTGATATACAAAGTCAATTGGCTACATGGCGAATTCTAACGTATTAATTAGAAAGCATTATTATTTGACTCATTAAAAAGAAAGAAAGAAAGCATTAATATTGGTACTTTCTCTAAGGACGGTGGTGTTTTTTAGTTTTGTTTTTATTTTTGTCTTTGTTTTTGTTTTTGTTTTGTTTTGTTTCCTTTTTTTGTTTTTTGTTTTTTGCCTTTTTTTTTTTTTTGGTAGACTAAGGCATTATCTGGAACCTAAAGGGATATTGAAGAGCTTAGCTCCAATGGCGGAAGGAAACCTAGTCCTAAGGAAAGAAATGAATGAGAATAGCACAAAGAAGAAAGAGAAAACAGAAGAAAAGACGAGCATAAGTCGACGAATGAAGATTTTGTTTTGTTTTTTGTTTTTTGTTTTTTTTTTTTTAGAGGAAGAAATCCATGCTTTCATTGTTAAAATTTCCCTGAAAATCTTGTCCCTCTATTTTTGTTTTGTTTCATCCATGAAATCCAGATTCCAAAACAAGACCTACGAGACGGTGGATTAATTGAATTGACTCACCATCTTTCTATGCAACAACAGCTTCAATAAATGTTTGAAGGCTCTTATTAAAAAAAAAAAAAACAAAGAAAAAAGAGGAAGAAAGAAAGAAAAGAATAAGAAAAGAAATAAAAAGAGTAATTATAATTCGAATTCCCCATCTCCAATTTCAAAAAAAAAAAAAAAAAAGGGGGGGGGGGGGGAAAAGGAAGTTTAGACAATATTTACTGCAATCATGGTGGGAGAATTCAATTTTTGATTCATTCTGAATCTCAATATTCTTTTGTTTTTTTGTTTTTTGTTTTTTTTCAAATCCACATCTTTTATCCAATTTTTATGTCTTAAATAATATCCAATCAATTATATTTTGACACATTATTAATGAAAATTTGATTTTAACATACAAAAAATTAGTTATAAAACATTTCAAACTTTTTAAAATAACCTGACATACTATTATGACATCATTTGGGATACCAAAAATTGGACAGAAGATTTGAATCGGTTTTTTTGCTGTAAAATCGAACTATTTCTTTTGCTAAATATGGTGCATAAACCTTACGATTTTGAGAACACCATAATTGTTTTAGGATTTATGACCTCTTTTCTTTTCTAACCATCTTTTATTTTTCCGTTTTAGAAATTGTGACAGCTTTGTATCTACCGATTTGAATAAGTCCTATTATCTACCGATTTGGATAAGTCCTATTCATAGCACTTCTCGCTAGTGAATTCTTCTTTTTGTGCTTAATTCGTGGATATAAGTACATTCACGTTAAATATCATCGTATTCTCTTTTCCATTTTTGTTTTATTCTTTTCTTCTTTATAAGTTCTACTTCTGTGTTAAGCTCCATTGTGTTTAGATTGGTATTGCAAATAACATTTATCATACAATAGTGAAGAAACATTTATAAGATGGTTGGAAGTTGGTACTATAATTTAGAGATTTGTAATTTTTTTTTATTTAGCTTTTTTAAAAGATAAAGAGATGGTCATTCTCTCTTAAAGCATTCAGTTCTTCCACTTGCGAGCCATCAGCCATGACAATTGTGCTTCCTCTTTTACCAAACTTTTTCTCTGCATTCACAAAAATTCAAACGAGGTCCAAACGTTATTTCATTTTCAATTTCTCTCCTTGAATTCAATCCATCAAATATGACTTTATGCACCAGTGAGTGACACCAGTAAAGTGAGAGCAAATAGTTGATCTTCTTTTCTTTTATGGGAAGGGAAAGGAAAAAAAAAAAGAAAAGTAGAGCGATACTATGAGAATCTATTGGTACCGCAGGTGAAACTAGCCCATGAATTCTTAATTTCTCACGTAAAATTAAAGGGAGTTCAAAATCATTAAGGTCCATTCCAATTTGACACTTTCATAACAGATAATGAGATTCGATCCCTGAATATTAGATAATAGAGTCTCGGTAGGTCATAATCGTGCCGCTATGCCACCACTACCACCAGTGGAGAAAGTTGATCTTGATTGTAATAACTAATACATTACCAAACGAATAATGTGCATAGTCGTGAATATTCATATGTAGAAGCCATTGACCATAAAGCCTTCTAAGTTCTAACCTATATCCAATATTTACCGCTTGCACTTTACTTATCTTTGGTTGAGATTTAGATCGGTCTATTTGTCCATTTAGAGCTTTTTAATTTAATTTTATTTTTCATGGTATGGTCTCATAAACAATTGAAAAATATCCGACTCTGTAAGTAGAAGTTGGTGTCTCAAAAATAGTTTACCTGCCAATCTAAAAAGCTCGTCGATCGAATCCGGCAAATGTACCAGTTTCCCTGACATGTCGCCTTCTGTTGAAGTTTCATTTGGATTATATCCATGGATTATCACTCTGACAGGAAGAGCACTTGACCATGGACTAGAATTTCCAGGTGTTCCTGCAAAAACAGTGTCTTATATTTATCAGAATCATGAAATATCAGGTCATCTCGAACATTTTATACGACTGAAATTCCTAATGGATAGTGACATTGATCTCATGAAGTTAACTTGTCTGAAGTTTACCTTCTAAACTTGAATCTCTGTTGTAACTTGGCGTTTCTCCGTTATGTGGATCGTCATTTGGGTCAACTTGCTGCAAAGAATACGCGGCGATCGTCGTTAGCATGAATCTGTAAACAAGTGAGTCGAAATTTGGAAAACATGTTTCCAACACTAGAACAATGAGAACAGATAACTACTATATATCTAGCAAATTAGTACTAATAAATTCAAATATAACAATACAACCGGATAAACATAGAGATGAATCTCTACCTCTCTGTTTAGTTCTTTCAATAAATCCGTGAGAAATGGTATTTCTTCAAGCATCTCTTGTTTTAAGCTCTTCAGGTACTGCGAACGAAGTATTCAAAGTAGAAAAAAAAGTACTATGAAGATAGAAATAAACAAAGTCTCAGCTTCTGCTGTTTTTTCAGATACGATATTTGAGAAACTTGTGATGATTCGTCTTGTCGTATTTTTGTATTTTCTGGGGATGCTCTTACTTATCTGACATGTTTGTGTCAGAACTATAATGTTGCTTGACATGTGCTAAAAGATTTCTAATAACGGGCAACGTTGCGAGAAACAAAATAGCAAACCTCCGTGAAGTTGGAGAGTATAGTCTTTCCGTCTTCACTACTTGGCTGCAGCATTTCCTTGAAATGATGGTGACGCATCCGAATGACTTGAGAAAGCCTCCTTGTTCTCACCGTAAAAGGTTGCGGTGTGTTGAGAAGTACCGCTATTTCTCCTGCCATGTCCGAAGATCCTAGTTTCGACACCGTCTGAGCAAGACACAACATCAATCAGGATGACATGTTAAAGTAAATTCTATCTAGTTTACTGTTGAATTCAGAGCCTCTGATTTTTTTCATCCTCAACTTGTTTATTAGATCATGTAAATTGCTCTTGCAACGTTATCGTTTAATTAAATTGAAGAAAAAAAAAATTAATAACAAATTTTGTTTACCTGCTCTGTACCATTCTTGTATACCACCACGTCCTGCAGTTTCAAGCATGTTAATGTGTTAAATTCACTAAATTCCGCGTGTGTGTGTGCATGATGTGTGTAACTTCGATGTCGGAGAGAATTTCATACCACCGATCCCGTCACCAAAATGTAAAAATCTGTCGGAATCTCGTTTTGCAAGATTAGATCGACCTTAGGCGGGAAATATTCTGCTGTCATACCCGAAACCTGAAAGGAGAAGAAAAGAAAGAGTTAGGTAGTATTTACAGTTTACATAGCAAAATAACGTAAGAAATTGGGACCAAAAAAAAAAAAAAAAAACACTGATTATTAGTTCGTAGATATCTTTCTGAAAAATCATAGGACTTACCAATTGAGCAATAAGGTCTTCGGAGACTCCTTTAAACAGGTAGGCCTTTTCGACGAGTCGTTGAAAGAGGTGTTGGGCAATGCTGGATTTGATTGCTTTAGGAAGGTCCTCAAGCACTTCTTGTTGTTGTAACTCTATTGTCTTGAACTTGAGCTGCAAATGTGCCAGCATTTGCTCTTTCAATCCCTCCGGAAGTCGGTTCTTGCTCGCATACCGCAATACCTGATTGATAGCTTCTCTCTGCAGCCGCATTATCATCCCCAAAAAAAAAAAAAAAAAAAAAAAAGAACAGGTTATGACTTACGATCTTTATTAAATTTTGAAAACAGGCTAGACATGACATTTTTTTTTTTGGAACTACAAAAATTCCTTAATTATTTACAAAAAGAACATATGGAGAGTGTAGCAGAGCCGTCTGGCTTTGCATGATACATGTAGTGGGTCCCACTCATGCTCTGTTTGATGCGGTGTTGTCTAGTGCGGAGCTAGACAAACAATTTTGTTTGAAATAACTAGTGTAAGTTTGTTCCGTGGATCAATTTCACTCAAATTCAATTCAAATTTTTTATATTAATTTTTATCTTTTTCTGAAAAATCAATCAAATTTATAATTATTTTTTAAAAAGTCAACTCAACTCAAATTTAAAAATTTCATTTCATCTCAAACTCAATTAATTCACCAAAACGGACCCACTAGTTTATCATCTGATGGAGGTGGGCCTGCATGGAAGAAAAGTGTTGTGCGAATGAAAAATCAACCATGTTAAATGTGAGAATGACTGACGAGCAAGATGAATATTAGTTTTTATTTATTAAAAAAAAAAGTCAACACGGCTTGGTGATAACTAAATTTGGTAGAAAGGCAATAAGAGGTGATTACCATGGCAAAGGTACGGACAGCGCTGTGGACGATCAAGTTAGTCATGTTTCCAATGAGATAAGCAGTGAGGCCAATGTTGAAGAACATGTAGATCATGTTGAAGACCTTCTCCCCCGTGTTGACCGCGTGAAGGTCACCGTATCCGACGGTGGTGAGCGTAACGATCGCCCAATAGATTGAGTAAGTGTACCCCAACCAGATACTCCTCTCGTCAAAGTCCGCCACCTGACTTCCGATCCACGTGTTCGCCGATGATTTGTGGTGAGCCGCCAGCCAGAAGTAGAAGCACCCCGCTGTATGCACTGCAAATAGTGTCACCTGTGATGGAATTTGAAAAATGGGAAATTTGGTTCAAGCAGATATATTATGTTGTTCATGTTTAAAGTATATGAAAAGTTTTCAAAATGTTTTAGCAAAGAAATAAAAAGAAAGAGGTTTTTAGCGATTTTGCTCCTTGAATTTTTCTCGAATAGGTAAGTTACCCACTAACATTTTAATTTTTTTTTAGCAAACCAAGTCTAATTTGTTAAAAAGTTGCAAAATACTCATAAAATCATAACGATTGTTAAATTTGAACATAAACGCCCTCATACACATATGAAAGTGGACATGTTGGAATTTTGATATCGGCGTAGCACGTCATATCATGTATCCAAGTGTATCATCGATTTAGAACACTTAGCACAATATTTAAACCATAAGGTAATTTTCCAAAATTACAAATCTACAAAAAAAAAAAAAAAAAAAAAAAGGTAGCATATGAAAGAAATATATCATTTTAAAGGAAATTAAAATATATATTATAAGATACTTAATCAAGCGAGAAGTGAGACTTACACTGATCAATTTGCAGGTTCTTGTTACATAGTAACTAAAGCGCGTGTCTTTCTCTAATCTGTGACAAAAGGGGAAAAAAAAAAACTCTAAATTTATTTAGCTTAATAATAATCAAGACCACTCTAGGAGTGAAAATGATAAAATATGTGCAAGAATAACACCCTTTAAACTTCAACTAGTTTGTCACATCCATACAAGTTGCTATTCAATAAGGGTACCTATTTAAGTGTCACAATTTTATGCCAACTGTCATTGAGGAACCACCATAAATACCAACCCATGTCTCAAAATCAATGGGCGCATAAGTTTGACTTCGTAATTTTTATAGGTAGTGTGCTAAATCATGAATGTATCAAAAATCAAATCAGAAATTGATCAAATTGACGTTACCTCGAAAATAATTGACTAACACGCCGGAGTCGCCAAAACCTAAGCAAATTGAGGAACCCAAACACGTCACTTGGGCGATTTCTGCCCGTGAAGATTCTGTATATGAGCTGAAACGGCAGAGTTGAGGCTACATCCATTGGGAGCCAAAATTTTGTGACATACCTGATTTTAACAAAATTTACCAAAGATTTAGGGGAAAAAAAAATTTCCCTAAACGCATAAATAATAATATATACTTATAAATTAGGTCATTTGTAATGATAATATACCTTACTGCAATTTTCTTGTGATCGTCTTCCAATAGATAAGTGTTTTTATCCAAGTAAGCCACAAAGAAAGTCAGGATGATATCAATGACAAAGAACGAATCCACAATCAAGTCAACGATCATCAGAGATCCTGTCACCACTTTCTTAAAAGCCAGCTCAAACGGCGAGGCCCATGCCGAATACACCACTAATACAACCAAGAACGTTTGCCACCATCTGCATATATATATATGGATGAGTTTTTAATGAATACGTTTTTTTGACAATCACTATTTATTATTTAGGAGAAACACAAACCAAGTACTAAGCGTCTTGGCCTTATATTTAGTCATTTTAGGACTTTTGTAGGACATAAATCTATTCGTACTGCACGAGTTTTTGGAAAGTCTTCATATTAAAATCATAACAAAATTAAACTGCATACAAATTTACTAAAATTTAACAGATAATTTAGAGTTTTTCTTTCTTTCTTTTTTTTTCTCCCCTCTTTCACCCCCACCAGAGTCTCCCATTGTCACACAATATAACAAGTAGAACAAGAATCTGAGAAATGATAAAAAAGACTTGACTTGTAATTATAATTAACAATATGTGTGCATATGTATATACATAATTATATATATACACACACACACACACTTACCTGTATCTTCTATCATAAGGTGCAATGACATATTTCCTTAGACGAGGGTGTCCATCATCAACAACAGTTCCAAAGGCCGGCAAGAGGCTGCTGGAGACTGAGGCTACGTTCTTGATTTCGCCGCTCGAATGCCTCCGGAACAGCAAAGGGAGCGGTGGCCTTGTTTCCGACAAGTACGGCGACGACGACATTGTTCACGGGAAAGATGAGAGAAGAAGAAGAGAGAGAAAGAGATCAGAAAAGAGAGAGAAGTTCAATAATATCATGTGCACAAGTCCTTGAGACTATTGTTTAGAATAAATGTAATATTAATTTAAAGTCTTGTTAGAATAATAAAAATGGCTTTCATTGAATATTTATTTAGATGTGAAGATAACTTTGTTTTTGTTGGGTGTTGGACTTTACACCGACTGAATCATTTAACGCATTTTGTCAACTTTGGAAAGACTACTATTTGGGTTTTTTTTTTTTTTTTTTTAAATTAATCTTATTAAAATAGTCATTTCTCTTTAGGAAAAAAAAAAAACTATTCTCTTCTGTGTGTGTGTGTGTGTGTGTGTTTATTTATTTAAAAGAGTTTTCATGTGTAGGAGAAGAAAGAATATATTCTATATTTTTGCATCACGAATTTTCAAAACCAAAGTCAAAACCTATTTGTAAATTAGGAACCTATAAGATTTTAGATTTTATATTAGATCTTCGACTTGACATATTTGGTTTATCCTTGTCCATAAGATTCAGAATTCTCCCAATTAAGGGATTTAATTGCGGTGAGATTTCCCCGTGTATATATACATATATTGTCATGTAAGGACTATAGGTGTGAAATTACTAATCATTCATAATAATAATAATAATAATTTTGGTAATAATACTAAAGGCACAGTTAAAAAATACTTACGAGAGCTCTAATTGATAAAAAGAAAAAAAAGAAAAAAAAAAACAGAGAAGTTAATTTCCAGAAAATTTTCAAGGCTATGAGATGCGTATATATTTATGCACAATACATTACACAAGTTGACTATACAATATTAATTTATTTTCTTAATATGGTAAAGACGTACACAGCATGCGCGAATCAATGTAATAAAGGAAATTAATGTCATTTAAAATGCACACGCAGAAGACTTTTATGGCAGAAGAAATAAGAAAATTACAAAAACAGCTTTTTAACTAGGGAAAAGGTTGTGTTAAAATCTTTTTTATATATCACGTTCATTTTATAGAATATTTGATATATTTTAACTGTTAAGATGTAATTTGTATATAGTATTTATTATACACATTAATTCATAATATTAGAATCTAAGAAATTAAAAAAAAAATTCAAAGTAAAGAAAAAAAAAAATCAAAAGAAAAAACCCAACCGGAAAACCACCCCCCAACTACTGGCGGCCCCTCGTCCGTCGACGGCGAACCAAACCCTACCCGCAACCGGACCCGCGAACCCTCCCCCCCACGCCACCACCCAGGCTCCCCCTCTCATTGGTCGACGAGCCCCCACGCCACCCAGGCGCGCCCACCCCGGCCGGCGACGAGCCCCCGCTGTGACCCATGAGCACCCCCCACCGCGACCCGATCTCCCCCCCCCCCGACGGACCCCGCCAGATCTGGGCCCCCCGGCCCCTGAAACCCCGACCACGGCTCCTCCTCCGGCGAGCTTCCGCTGTTCGGGGAAAGCGAAATTGCCTCCCCCCGGCGACCTTCCACCCACCGGCGACGGCGACCTTCACGAGGATGGGGAGCGGCCGGAGAAGAGGGAGAGAGAGAGGAGGGAGACAGATAGTGGTTTTTTTTTTTTTTTAAGAAAAAGAAAAAGGAAATTTATTTATTCAATTTCAAATTTGTACAAAATACCTTTTCAGAAAAATTTTTGTATAAAGTACAACAGTAGATTTTAAAAGTTATTTAATAATAATTTTTGGATGAGTAATTACTGATAATATTCCTTGAATAAGCTCTACCATATTCTTTTCTCTTTAAATAATTATGTTTATATTTTTTTGTCTTTTTTTAATATTTATTTAAATTTTTGACCCTTTAAATTTATCTAATTTGAGGTTAAAAAACCTAAAAAACTGAGGTAATAATCAAAAAATGAATTTTATAAAAGGCAATTGGACAAAATCACTCGAACTATTTGCAAAACTATTAAATGAAATAAAGTATTAGTAACATGCTAAACGCAATAGGACCCATATCAAATTGTTATGTTCCAGACAAACTTGAATAACTCTTTTGGAAAAAGAGAAGTACGTCATCGACTCATCGACAAACATGGGAAGCATATATATATATATATATATATATAGACACTTACATACATATATATATATATATATATTCTATTGAAAATTATTGCCACAAAAGTCAATGCTTAGAAGATGCATATAAGCCTTTTAAAAAATAGTAATTGACTAGATAATCCCTGAATTTTTTAAAATATGACGGTTTGGTCCTTATTTTATTTTATTTTATTTTGATAAAACGATCCTAAATTTTTAAAATGTTAGTCATTTTAATCATTTCTGTCCAATTCTATTAATTTCTAATAACATGAGAGAATATTTTAGTAATTTATTAATAATTAATTTACTGATCCGTAGTTTGGGGATAGGGATCTTGGATTCAGTTGGGGGGGAGGGGGTTTCAGAGGTCGGGGGTTCGAGCTCCTTAACAGTAGGGGTCGGCGGCTCTGGATTTTGTCTGAGGATTGGATTTGGTTCGGTTAGGGGGGCTAGGTTTGGTCTGGGCTTTGGTTCAATTAGGGGGCCAGTTCTGTTTGGTCCGGGAGGATGGGAGGGGGCCTAGATCGTATCAGGGTTTTTGGGTTCGTCGCTGGGGAATTCACACGGAGTGGAACGA
>JAFMPE010110053.1:561-13195 GCA_024759925.1 Ficus religiosa | reverse complement strand
TTTTTTTTTTTTCTGTAATTGAAATGACCATAAACTATTAAAAATATTGATATATTAATCATTTTTATTAATTTTTAAACAGAATCCGTAGTTAAAATAACTTTTTGATCACATTACTAACAGATTCCGTCAAAAAATTGACAAAAAAGCCTGCTATACAATATTTACAGTTGAGGGATATTCTAACTGTGAAAAAAAGTTCATAAATCAAAATTATACAATGTTAAAAGTTTAAGGACTAAATGAATAATTTACCCTAAAAACAATTAAAAACAACAAAAATAAAAGCATAAACCCATTTTCAAATACTACTTAAGCGCTACATATTTTTACAGTAGCAAACACCAATTGCACCAAGCAAAAGCTTTTATTACCTTTATTTGGGAATGTCATGGGAACCATTTCATGCATCATTCGATCAAAAACTCACCTTAATTTGCAGACCCTTTTCGATTATAAAGATTACATTAAAAATTTCTGAAGATGCCACAACACGCAAAGTGAAAAATTATCGGCACATGATCCATCCAACAGGTCGGTACGAACCTACCCATATGTATGCATTATGCCTATTTGCTTCTCGCGTCTATCTCTACCAGCCAAATCGCCATAGGAAGTCGAAAACTGGCAATGTTTACAGGTTTGACACCCGATCCCAATACTCTTTCTCACTTCCGAGGTTGAGTGATATGCACAACCCTCGAGCCCCATTGGAAAAATTGCAGCTTTAAAAGCCAGAATACAAGAAAACATCCAATGATCACAAACAAAAAAATTGTCTGCCAATCAACTAAATCACGTGTCTCAAAAAATTCACTCTGCAGCTTTGGGTTTCGATTTCGGTTTCTTGCCATCCAAGGATGCTAAGCCTTTACCCAATCCAACGGGAGCCTGGCCTTCTGCAGACAATTGTGGCTGGTCGATCTTGGCCTCAACAGAACTGTTTGCCGGATGGCTGTTGGTGTCGTTCACTCCGTTTGCTTCTCCATTGTTCGCTGTGTCGGGCGTCGCACCTGAATTGATAATGTTGAGGAGCTGAGTTAGTGGAGGCAGAGCTTGGACGGGAACGCCGTGGGGCCGAATTAAGAGGCCTCTTGCAGCTGCTTTCTTTCTGACTTCAGCAGCTGCTCGTGCAGCCCTTTCATCAACTCCCCTCCCCCGAGGAAGAGTTTCACCAATCATGGCAGCGTTGAGTGATTTGTTGACAGAACTGCTTGAACTTCCAGACCCTCCAGCTATAGCAGCAGCTTGGAATGCTTGTATCAAGTCGGGATGGGCCTGTGATGCAATACAACCATTAAATTACATTGAAGGGAAAAAAAGGAACATGGACCAAGATACTAAAATGCAGACAGGAACAACAAACTTAAAAGCATCCACGGGATAAACCAAGAATCCGGTTCTGGTACTAACAATTTTGATCATGAAATTAAATGATAATTTCATCCCATTAAGCTCTTATAGTTTCAATGAAATTTCATTATACCTTTAAGATATCTATAGCCTTCTGGGCAGATGCAGCATTTAAAGCTTGGCCCTTTTGCTTTTGTGCATTCAACTGCAAAAAAAAAAAAAAAAATTCAAAGATGGCAGGTGAGCAGACGAGTGCACTCCTAAAAAATGAAACTCTCATTTCGTGGAATTTTTTATTGGAACCTATACAGGACGCATCTATTTACCTGTAGCTCACGCATCTTAAATGTCTTCATCCAGTTTTGAGAGTCACGAGTTCTAGAATCCTCCTCACCAAGTTGTTTAACAAGTATATCATATGTTTTCTTCTCATGCTGTCGAGCACCATAACCATGTCATAATTTTATTTTGTTTTTTGGACAAACCAAAAAAAAAAAAAAAAAAAAAATTCTGTACAAAACACACTGTTTGGAAATAAAAAACTAAAAGGAACATACTTGGTGTGAGAGCTTGAAGGCACCCATGCAATTGAATGCGATGGCAAGGGCATGATAGCATACAGCAGTTTGGATATGCTCCTCACCAAGAAGCCTCTCGTTCTTTTTCAAGGCCTCTTGCAGATAACGAAGTGCGGTGTTCATCTTCCCAATATCCTGATACATCATCGCAACATTTATGAAAGTTGCGGCAACATCAGGGTGATCAGGTCCAGATGACAAACTCAGCAGAAGCAATGCCCGGGACATATGCCTCAGTGCAAGCTCTGTTTGGTTAAGGCCATGGTAGAAAAGAGCCATATTGCCATAACTGCAATACTCAGAGACAGAAAAAGGAAGCAAATTATTAGATCCATAAGTGAAGAGTGGCATTTGCACAGTGCAACAAACCAGTTCCATAAGGAAATTATAGTTTACCATTTCACTAAAAGAAAACATAAATTTGTGCAATTTTTTTCAGAGAATCAGAATTATGTTTCGTGTTGTGATTCTTGTGAAGAAGAAAATTCACTATGGAGTCTGGAGTAACATAGAGTTATCTCAAGAGAGCAAGATGAACATCAATAATAAACATAAAAAACTAGTATAGAAGCTTGGCATTTTTTTTATCTTTCACATTACAAAACAACAGGGAAAGATTTGGAAGATCTGAAGATCAACAAAGCTTTGCAGATGAAAAAGAAAAAAGAACGTCAGGCAATACCTGTGAGCCGTGTCAGGATGATCCAAGCCCAAGCAACGTTCGTTAATGATGAGTTCTTTATGCTGTTGCATTATGGCTCCAGCCATGTCTCCTGCATGATATAAAACCATAGCAAGGTACCTGAAAAAAAAAAAAAAAAAAAAAGGAAAATCGTTTTTAAATAATGAGGTGAAGGACAAAATGTTTCCAATAAAAATCCACAAAACATATCGGGACAAAGGATCAAGTTCTGATATCTACCGACAGCAGTTTGCAACCTCACGATGCATTGGACCAGTAACCTGAAATAAGGGAAAAGAAAAAAATCAGTAAGAGAACAAAATTAGGTAACAGAAAATACCACAGAAATTCCAAGAGGCCAAATGAAGATAAATTATACCTGCTGAAGAATCGAAAATGCCTCGGAAAATAATGTGTAAGCTTCACTAAGCATTCCCTGAAACAAAGAAGCCAACATGGTCATTAGCTACATCCAAGTCTAGGGACTGCTTAACCTACTAATCAATGGCACCATCTTATCAAGATTGTTGACCAACAATTGCAGTCATTGATAACATTTTATCTTGAAATAATTCCATGGCTTTAGAAAATTATCCCAAAATTACAAGATTGGTACGATATTCAAGATTACTAAAAGAAAAAATGCACACCTCAGCCAACTGGATCTTCCCAGTTTCAATAAGTTCCTTGGCTTCTGAACATACAGGAACTGAGTGCTTAATTACTGGTTGGAGATTCAAGATATCTGTTGTTTGGAAAGGTGCTCCGGAATTAAGGTCATATCTGCGAGCTGCAATCGTAATTCCTACCTGAGAAGAATCAAGTTGTTGGAAATCATAGTTGCACAACTTGTTGGA
This sequence comes from Ficus religiosa, assembly GCA_024759925.1. Taxonomy (NCBI): domain Eukaryota; kingdom Viridiplantae; phylum Streptophyta; class Magnoliopsida; order Rosales; family Moraceae; genus Ficus; species Ficus religiosa. The sequence continues at coordinate 9,725 of JAFMPE010110053.1, read as the reverse complement.
TTTTCATATGCTAGAGAAATTCTGGCAGCATCTTAGAACAAAAAAAGTGAGAAGAATCAAGAATGACCGATGCTCATACGACGGTTCTGAGAACAAGATGAGTTCATAGCTCATGGTGCTCAAACTACAACTGCTACTACTAATACTATCAGTCATAAACCAATCCTTTTTTCAAGAACCATAGATGTGTAAGCTTTATGGATGAATCGGACAACAGCATCGACCCATATGCCCTGGAAAGGATCATAAAATTTCTAACAACATGGGCAAATAGAAATGATATGCTACTCTCAAATGCCATGGAAGAAAAACTTCAAGCAATATAGCATGCAAATGGACAAGCATCTAGGTTTAATATAGTGCAATGTCCAATGCTTGAAGAATAACAGATAACCAGCATTAAAACATATTTTCAACTCAGGACATGAAAAACGAGATAATCCTCTTTCATCCCAGAAGAAATGTAGATTTCCACAGAAGAAACAGATGATCATATTCAAAGATGTGTAAAATCACAGGAAAAAGATACATGATATGCACAATGATGTAAAAGCTCTAACCTACTTACCTTTTGGCAAAGATTGCGGATTACAGAAACTTTCTTTACACGTGTCTTTGCATCCTCTGGCAACTCAAACTGTAGTAGCATAAAAAAATTATGAAAAGAAGGGTCAAACAAAAAAATTTCCATTTCTTTCCCATAAGATGCTAAATAGTAAAACATCAGAGATTCTAGATAACCTATACCTGATATTTCAGCTTCGAAAATTCTTGAATGTCTGACCACAGGCTTTCCGAACTAACATTCAAATACAAAGATTGATTTTTTCTTCCAGATGCTCCACCTTTCCACCGCACTTGCCCCCTTGAATGTTTTCCCGAAGATTCCTGAGATAAGTCAATATGAGCTAAAATCACCACCCAAAGTTATATGTACTTCAGTCTTCCTCTTCGTTTTCAGTGCATTTCTTCCATTAAAATATATGAATGAAACAACAGAAATCTACAGACATACTTATCTACCAAAAATACCTTTTTCGGAGTCCTGGACTGTGTACTACTAACAGCGCCCTTTGTGGCAACAGCTTGACAACTTCCAAAAAGACAATTGAAGAAATGAGAAATTGCTGGCCCTAGATCGTGATCCTCCGTTTCTCTTAAAGCATCCTGCACTTAGAATAAACAATGTCAACAGATCAACACTTTTAAAGAGAGACAAAATCAATAATTGTACAAGCAAAATTTCATTTCCACAATTTCATGGACATGTATCAATTTCTTTTCAATTTTTTTTTACTTTGCAATATAATCTCTGTATTTTATTCTCTCTATCTCTCTCTCTCTCTTCCCCCCCCCCCCCCCCCCCCCCCGGGCGCCCCATTTATCCCTTTTTTGCAGTACATTTTTTACAACACTGATCCCAATTACTCGCCCAAATCATGTCACAAGACATACAAAATAACTGGAAGAGAAGAGTGGTAACAGCTAAGTGACCAAGTTCTGCGTTACCATAGTTTCTAAAGTTAGGATTCAGAGAAGATGAATAGCCAAAAACCTAAATTAAAATCATCTAACAAGAGTTACGTAGCGTGATGCATCTCCTGGTCCCAAACAGCATATAATTTAACTGTTTACTAATGATAAGCATTTTAAAACAAGAAAAGAATGAAATAAGAGAGTCCTTAGCACCTTTAGGATGTGTTTGGCAGATCTAACTACAATTTCATTAGAGCAAAGATCCCACAAGTGAGGTAAATGTCTGGTCCCATCAGCCACCTGTCGTATGGATAAATCACGTCATAAGCAACAATACATTACCCAGTGAAAAGAACAAACATCATACTTACCAGATAACACAATCACACCAATGTTATGTATAGGTTTGGAAGAGCTTCATAATATACACAGTATTCAAATATCACATTGGTAAAGACGTGCATACTTTTCCAATATAGCGAACGTTAATTCCATGAGCATGGAGTGCTTCAGTTAGTGTCTGGCCATCCATAGGAGATACTTCAAGTGTGCAGAGATCTTGCACGAATTTTGGTAGTACAACGTCTGTAAAATATAGACTAACTTTCCTCACATTTTCTTCATCTGCTGCTATCTCCTGGAAATAAAACGATGAATTAAAAATAAAAATAAAAATAAAAAAGGTCTCAAATGCAAGCGGCCCCTACCTCTTGGTTTCCAGCCAACTTGAACTCAGTGAATACATTAGGATTGAAAAGAATTTCCTCCTGTGTTTCAGAGGGCTCAGCAGGTGTAGACACACCCTCTTGAACATCCTCAGACTTTGGAACATCCTCAGTCTTTGGAACATCCTCGGTCTTCTGAACGTTCTCAATATTCTTTTCTTCTTTTGTTTCATCCTGTTAGAATAATGAAAACTTTAATTCAGTTATCCAGACATATTTTGTCAATATTTTGTACGTCTCCTGTTTAAACAACCCTCTCACAACCCAAATATTTACTGCCACAAAATATTCTTCAAGTAAACAGCCTTAGAAGCTGAGAAGGATTATATAGCATACAGAAGCTCCTCCTTAGTCAGCATCCAGATAAATCAAAAAAAGGAAGCAGCAGCCAGCAGAAAAGTAAGTTGACAGTGACGACACATGATGGTATTTGGGCAAGTATTCATGCCAATGGAAAAGAACAAGTATTCAAACTGAACCGATGACTATAAATCATGCAAAATCATAAAATGTAGACATCAAAATCTGTGTGATGTTGTGAAGGCACAGAATCAGAGAGCTAAGGAACCACAAAAAGCTGCAGTTTCATTTGGTTGAAGCTCACCTTTTTGTCACCGGCGACATTAAAATCATCACTTACTACTTCACCGCTTCCTTCAGAACCAGACTTACTTTTTGATCTTTCTGCAGCTTGGGCCTAGTCCATTTTTCACAAAATTTAAGTCAGAAACATCCACCAGCAAAAGATAAATTAATAAATAAAATGATAAAAGTATAGTTACCAACCTGGCAATAAGCTGTAATAAGTTCCGGTCTCAAGATACAAAATCTGGACCCGGGTCCGGTATAGTTTGCATCACGAGGTGTTACTCTCATCAAATCAAGAAGATAATGCCTGAGTCAGACAATATATATATATAGATATATATATATCAGAGAGAGAGAGAGAGATTTTAAGAGGAGACTCAACAAACTAAAGAAAACCCTAAGAAGCCATAAACCTCACTATTATAGCTAGAACAATCATGACCAAAAAAAAATATATATATATATAATTATAAGAAAAAATGACTAGAAAAAGGTTTTTTAAGAGAGCAATCCAGTTTCACCTGTCATCGCTTCCTATAATACCCTTGCATTCAACAGGTGCAGCTAACTTAAAAGCATTTCCAGATCCATCAAGGACCGTGTGTTCCTTCAAATGAAGTCGTTTTGCAGCCTCTACCACCTGACAGTGGATAACAACAATTAAAACTTTAGAAAAGTAAATTGCAATGAACCTTATGCACATTGAGAAGTACAGCATAAAAAAAGGGGTCAAGGTCTCTTTTCTAAAGTCAAAAGCCAAACTTCAGATTTACCTTGGAATGAAAATCTTCTTTCCATGATATTTTCTTTCCGTTGTCAACGGAACCGTACAAAAGAGAGTCTGATTTATCCCCTTGAAGAATGCCTGGTAAAACACTCTGCAACAGAATGCAAATGAGTGAATGACATGGAGGAGAAATTGACAAACAGTTTTATCCAAAAGAAGCTACACAGGCCTAGCAAAAGAAAACTCGTTATGAGAATATACAAGTACAAGAATATCCGGAAAGCAATCCCATATAAATACATGTTCATAGCAATTATAAACAGGGAGGAACAAACTTCCAACTTTTGGTTAAAAAACAAATAATCTTTTTAGAAGTAAGATTAAACACAAAGAGGGGAAGGGGATTAAGAGGTTTATCTAACCCACCAACAAAATGAACAACAATATGACATTTTCCTTCTTCTTTATTTATTTATTTATTTATTTTTTAGGGGGAATATAAAATTTTTCTGGTTTAGGGAGAAGTTTAAAACTGAACTCTTTCTGACCAAAAAAATCGACTCTAGAGCTCATCCCAGAAAATAAATTAATTGGGGGTTTCTTTCCAACTACAAATCAAAGAATTGCTCAAATAATCAAGCACCCTCCATGGCACCTTTGATTCTAGCTCTTCCACCAAAAGCTGAAAATACTTTTTCATCCCTTCAACGATGGGATTTAGTTCAGAGGATGATATGTTGACTATTTTAGTCTTTACACGAGTTATAAAAAAACATAGAACTAATGCTTCAGAGAGAGAGTAACATTGCGGAAAATATTTTAGTCCCACCTGAGCTACAACTCTGTGACCCCGGTAATCAACTATGGCCATTGCAAGATTGTACAGGCCAGGGACATCAGCTTCCTGGTATGCTTTGGTGCCTTTTAAATCATTATTTGCAGAGGCATACGTGGCTTGCTCAGTCTCAGCTGACTGTGATTCAGAAGATACATCCGGAGCCGATTCTGAGATGCTCTCATGTTCCTCGGTACATGATTTGTCACATTTTTCCCCATTAGAAATTCGACTTTTGGAGGTCTTCTCAAACTTATCTGACACACTTTTCTTGCTTAGCTGTTCAAGATCCGCGTCAATGGCAAAACTGAAGAATATATTATTGTGGACATACCTAAAGCCAGAATGACCAAAACAACAAAAGGTTAATCCAAAAAAAATAAAGCAGAAACATATAAAATCACAGAGACATTATTATGAAATGATGGATTTCCTAAACAAGTACACTAAAAAGTCAAAGAAGGAATCATGTACATGTATCATCACAAGCTGATGATTTATATTTGAAGACTCATGGTTTACTTATTTAAAAATCCTAATTTCTAAATAAGGGTCTCGCAGCTCTGCCTACATTACAAATTCACAGCACCGAGTAATCGTACAGTTTGAGAATGATACAAATTATACTATATACATTCACACACACACACACACACATATCTGTGACACATAGGTACGTATGTGTTAAGTACAAAATAATAATAATAATAATACTATAAAAAAGTACATGCTTGTGTTGTATTAAAAAAAAAAAAGAAAAAAAAAAGAAATTCTTGAAGAAGTACGCAAAGTAAACCTGCATTGGAAATAATGCAGTAGTGATTAGATCCCTAAATCGAATAAAAATATTTTCATAACAAAACAAACAAATCTTATTTGTTTTCAATTTAAGAAGAAACTTTCCAACGTTAAGTTAAAAAAAAAATAAAAATAAAAATAAAAATAAACCACTGGCCGTTAGAATGCAGTTGAAAATTGGCTTAAGATTTCTATTTTTAATTTCGTTCTTGATTTTGCTATGACATTGATAAAACAGATAGGCACTAGATTGTGAAACATCTTCAGTAGAGTTTAAGAACACAGAAATTAATGTTTTTCTCCCAGGTCTTACTCACATGTGAAAGCACTCTGGATCAGTAGGATTAATAGGAGGTATGCATCTGTTGATTACACCAATAGCACCACTTATTGCAGCGTCGACAAAGTCTGAAGTTACCTTGTAGAGAGCCCTATCCCGTAAAATTCTGCAAGAACACAATTTCTGTTGTAAAAAACAATATAAACACATGACATAAATGCTTAAAGTGATACAAATTAATCATATATTGTAGAGCACAAAAGATAATTCTATACCTTTCTTGAGGAGTTGTATGGGGAAATTCCCGACAAGACTGCAACTCCTCATTCCAATCTCGTTGCATACCAATGAGCTCACTCCCATATGAAAGAACAAGGGCATCTTCTGCTCTGGCAGCATCACGTTTGTGATCTAACAAGGCAAGTCAACAGAATTTACTCACAAATTAATATGCAGGGAAGATTTCAAAAGCTCGGAAAACTAAATATCCCCTGAACTAAAGTGGAAATGTAATTGTGTGTTAGAAATTAAAGAAAGGCTTCCAATAACTCAATCCCACGATTTTTTTAGTTAATTGTAACTACTACGACAATGGAAATATAAATTGTGTTATATTAAATAAAAGGATGCTAATAACTCAATCCCACAAGATTTTTTTAGCTTCTTGAATCTACTACAACAATAATGCATGTGATACTCAAAAACAAAATCAAAAAAGGTCCACTTACTAGAGTGAATATGATCTAAAGAATCAAACTAACAAGAGAGTGAATATGAGCCGCTCACCCGGAACAGGGTACGATCCAAGCCATGAGTTGGGTGGCAACAAAGATTGAACATTTTCAAAAGGATGTGCGGAAGCTCTCCGCTCCAAAATTTCACGAAAAGCTTCAAATGAAAAAGGAAATAATTTAGTCAATTATTTTCTTGAACTTTTAAGAAAGAAATAAATAAATAAAAGAGATTTCTTCAAGTTTTAACTCAATCTAGATATGTTACCTTTCTTAAACTTAGAGCTGATCTTTTGCAAGAGTCCTACAAGGGTCGTTGCTTCATAATTAGTTTTACTTGGTCGAGGGTCAAGGGAATTCCCCGTGCTTGAGTTGACATAAAACAACTTTGTAGTTCCAGAAATACAAAACTTATTTCCCTCCAACGTTACCACATCCAAATAAATCAAATCCCCAACAAGCCTAACAGCACCATTACGAAGAGATCATAAAAAGTACTGCAAATAAAATCTTAAATGTTTTGAACGGAGAATACGATGAGGATGTTTGAGACCAATCTCACCTTCTGTGGCTTGGAGGAGGATTGAATGATGAAAACACAATAGTTTCAACACATTTGATCTCTTCTGCAGGTGATGACAGCAAATTACTTAGTGAACCAGAAACATCTTCCATAAAACCCAGACCATCAAGCTCAGGGACCTCTGTTTTCAAGGCATTGGATCAGTGCATGGCAGAACTAATAGTTAAATTTAAAGTCGATATCATATGGGCAAAACAACACAGGGATCAATGCAATTTTAAAAGCAATCAAGGAATCTGACTTAAGGTTCTCCTAACCTCCAGGAGTTGTTTTGTTTTGCGTCACTTCATGCTGTAATGCCAGTGATGTTGAAAGTGAGGCATGAAGTGAGGAAAGAGAAAGCAATTCTCTCGTTCGATAGACATGAGCCCTTACAGATCTATCGTCATACAGAGCTGTCAAAACAATACTCCGGTTATCAGCAACCATCTCCAAGGAGCTTACGTTAACCCTGTTACACACAGAGGAGGAGGGGGAAATAATTATTGAAGGGCATACCAGGAACCATCTCCAAGGAGCATCCACCAGAGGTGATATCAGCAACCTCAGAAATTTCATTAAAATCTTCAAGGTGATGACTGGAGCCATCTTTTGCATGCAGTAACAAGTCATAGCAGGTGAAGAAACATGTCTCTGGAGCATCAAGAAGAAACTGCCTTACATCCATAACCGAGTCTCCTGGGTTCAGCTTCAAGTCAATTGAAGAAAAGAATTAGCTTTACACCTTAACAACAATGCCGAGTTCATAAGGTAATATAGTTCTAAGAGACAAATGGGCACTCTGATCACACTTGGCTTATCAAACGGAAGGAGAAAAGGACTCACCTGCAGCTCAAGCTTCTCCCCGCTCTGAGCTTTGACAGACACAGGAAAAAGATGAAGGTCACCTGCATTCAGATGGCAATGAAACAAGAGCTCCAAATCAGAAATTTGATTTTTTTTGCCCCCCTCTAAAGTTACTGCAATTCTTCCAACATCAAGACAGAAAGATAAGGGTTTAACTAGAACCTACAAATTCAGAAAAGAGTTGTTAAAGGAGTTTCAGGAAAGAAAGTCCCTATTTAGAGATTGTTCACGAGGTTAAAAGGGTTGAGAGGTGATTCTTCTACTAAGCAAAAAAAGTTGGTGTTGAATATTCAAGAATTATAAAGGTCCACTATAAGTTAAAATTCATCACAGTGACATTTCTATAGAACACATGAAAATAAAAGCATTCAATTCTCAATCTTTTGTTTCTGTTTCTTATGAACCAACTATTTTTGCACAAAACTTCTCAATATATCCATCTCCGTTATGGATCTATATATATATATATAGACACACAAACCACACACACATAAAGGTGAGCTTTTGCATATGATTTTAAAAATAATTACGAGCTTCTATTAAAATTCTATATACTGACATTGATACAATGAACAAAAAATAAATTAATTGTTCTACACAACAGCGAAAAAATCTTACCTTGCTTCGTTTGACTCTCCGAATTCTCGGTTTCGGGCTCCTTTACCTCTTGCTTGGCATCAGCTGACTCCTCTACTACTGGAACCCCATTAGCTTCAGCTTTTGTGGACTCCACGACACCTGAGCTCTCTTTGCTGGGAACATCAGAAGGCACCGCTGGCTCCAAAGAATTTCCCGGAACCGGCCCCACTGCCGCAGATGCCGCCGCTGCCGCGGTATTCGACCCCTTCCGGTTCCTCCCCTTGTTCGATTTTCCAGCCATTTCACCTCCTATTCTCTAAAGAATTTACATTCGCACAGAGCAAAATCATAAGAAACGCAATTTAATTATATAAAAAAAAGGATAATAAATGCGATCAATTACAAAAAGCAGCACTTGGAAATGAAAAATGAGTCCTTCTTCAATTACTTTCAACAAAAATATCATTTTTCTTTCCTCTTTTCGCAGGAAACAAACAAATAAGCAAACAAGCAAACAAAGACAGAAGCGAGTATCATTCATTTTCTGTTCGGTTTTCTCGGGAACCAAACGGTCAATCAGGACGGAACAGAAGCAAAAGAAGAGTAAAATAGTAGTATAGGTTACCGATAAGAGCGAGCTCCAATGGCGGCTCAAGTGGGTTGGAAAGAGCAATAGAAGCGTTTGTAGAGAAAGATAGAGGGAGAGAGTTAGAGAGAGAGAGAGAGAAGGTAAAAGAGAGGTTTTAGGCTGCCTGGAGTGGAGGAGCAGAGGAAGTGGCTGAGAGGCGGCGAAATTTCTCCCTCTCTCTTTTTATGAGAGAGAAACAAGAGAGAGAAAGAGATGGTCAGAGGGAAGAGCTTTCTAATGATTTGCGAAGACCCAATAATATCTTTTGTGGGCTTTTTTTTGTTGGACCATCTTTTTTTGGACCCTGGTTCAGAGGTGTAAATATGCTCCGGTCAAATGGATTGACTCGTTACCCGTCCTTGAGCCCG
>JAFMPE010110034.1:0-12636 GCA_024759925.1 Ficus religiosa | reverse complement strand
GACAAGAAGCTAAAGATTCATTACGAGGTTTCTCGTGAAAATCAAAAATACAATTATATATATAAATATATATATATTTATGACTATAAATGTAGATCACAAAATCACGATCGTGATTCCGGACCAGGTATAATTTGGCAATTGCTGCATGTGAAATTGTAAAACGAGTGACTAGCACCTAGACTATGTAATGGGCTCAAGTCAAAGTAGACTTTATACAGCCAGATCGGCATCGCTTATCTTTATTGTTTATTTTTGTTTTCTTTAAAAAAAAAATTCGAAAAGGGAACTACTATTGTTAGCATATATCTCTGAGTATCACTAAAGGGATTTTTCAGAAGTTGATAAGAGTGTTTATTGAAGGCTTTCTGAGTGCACCTTACTTCTCAATGAAGAGGATATCACTCTAGTCTTACCAAATATGTGAATTGTAAGGATACGTGTAATTGTGATCGCAAGCAATGTTCACGAATACTAGGCTGATAAGAAATAATCTTTCACATTTAAGACCCTAAGAAGATTACCAAACACTCGAACTTTTGGTGACTGATTCATTACTACAATCCATTGTCGTTAGGTTATATTCGATGGTGAAGGAATTTTTTTACTTAATGAATCAAGAAAAGGATAACTGATGTCATAATCTGCTGGTACATCTCACATTCCAACTAGATTATAATCCATTAACAGCCCAATCCTCCCCATATTCACCACTTTATTTTAGTAAAATAAAATAAGAATAAAAGATTAGAGACATAAACACAGCTCAAAAGAGCGCAAACAAGGATAAAGTAAAGTCGACGGGAACTAATTCTAAAAAGTTAGTCAGAATGACTAAAAAATAATAATCTTGTAAGGAACCAAAACACTAAACTATTGTAATTAATTTAAAAGCACATTCATCTTATATTATATTCAAATATAATACAATAAAATACAATATGCACTTGGATATATTCTTCTTATATTTTATACAATTGTAATGTGTCTGTGAGTTGTGGGAAAGATAGAGAATATGTGAAGTGATTAATAAAAATAGATAGAAAGAGAGAGTATTTGATATGATTAAGGGTTAATTTCATTAATAGCACCTGTGAGAAATTTTTTTTATTAAAAACAGCACCATTTTTTTTCCCTTCATTTCTAGCACTGCCACGTCATCAACATCAATTGACGTCACTGTAAAAAGTCAAATATGCCCTCAGCCAACCCTAAACTGAAGTTTTCCCCATTTTCCAGTACCCGCCCTCCCCCTCCCACACCCCTCACCCACAATATATAAGTCCTAGTTCTAAATCTTTTTTTTTTTTCCTTCTCTTTTCCTCTCACCCTAGTCTCACGCACTTTCTGTACACCATTATTAAAGATCTGAGCTCACACTAAGTCCAAGAAATCTCTCCCCATCTTTGTTCACTCTATTCAACTCACTCTCTCTATTCTCATCATAGTTGAACTGAAGCTGCCAGCTCAGCTTCTAGTTCATTTGAAACACTTCCCACTTCCCATTGGCCTTGTTCTAGCTTATATCAATTGCAAATCTGAGATATGCTGCTTGTTATTTGGTTTTATTTGTTTCTATATTATTTAAATGGGTTTGCGTTTTGAATTATAATATAAAAAGGACTATGTTAAACTTTTGAGGGTAAGATCTTGGTCTCCTGTAGTACTTGTGGGTAATTTTCAGATTTTTTGTGTGTTTTGGTCTCTTATTATAATATTTCTCATTCATAAAAATATTCACCTCTACTAACAGTAAACAACATAATGACCTTTTGGTCATCATTATGATGACCAAATCGGTGAATAATATTTTTACCAAATGGAAGCTATGATTTTGACCATAACGAAAAAAAAATATTTGTATAGCATTTGATAGTCTAACCCAAATGGTCATTGTCATAATAACTAATAGGGGTAACAACAGGGGTTCTAATAACAAATGGAAGTTGTCATAACATTTGAGAGTTGAACGCAAATGGTCATTTTTATAATGACCAACATGTCAATTTTATTATAACCTTATTAGTGCTAATGATGTGATACATTTATTTTGACAATGGCGCAACAACAGGGGTTCTAAAACACAAATGGGAACTGTCATACGTTGTGTATAATGAGAAAAAAAATATGTATTTGCCTAACTCTTGTTGCGCCTAATATTTGAGAGTTGAACAAAACTGGTCAATTTTATTGTGACCTCTGTGCCAATGAAAAATATAATAAAATTGATGAAACAACAGGGGTTTTTAAACATGAATTGGAGTTGTCATACGTTGTGTATAAAGGGAAAAATACCTGGATTTGCCTAACTTTTGTTTCGCTTAACATTTGAGATTTGAACAAAACTGGTCGTTTTCATAATGATCATTCAGTCATTCTCATTATTACCACCCATAATATGTACGTCCTCCCTCTATATCTGTCATCATTTTCCCTTTCTCTATAATGTAAATGTAATATTGACTAACTTTTTGCTATTTCATTCAGGAATGGCTGCGGTTTGTGTTTTCATCAAGTATAATGGTCATTGGAAGGATGATACATTGAGATATGTTAGTGGTGAAATGAAGGGAATATTAGTGCCCCTTACCGTAACTTATGTTAGTCTTACTGAGTTGGTGAGGAGTGTCATTGGAATTAGGGGTCTAGACAAGACTATAGTCATGAGATACGTTGTTGAACATGAAATGCCTCTTGTGAGGAGACAGTGTGATGCTGACGTTAATTTCTACATACAATTGAAGAAAAAGGATGTTCATGTGCTTAGCAAATTCCCAATTGGTATCAATGTATTGGATGAGTCTGTGGCCGAAGCGATACCACCTGAGGTAGGGGAGAGCAACCACATAGATGTTCAACCTTCTAGGAATTGTGGACAGAGTGATGAAGTCTTGAAACCTGTAGCTGTTAACAATCTTATCATCCCTTCTCCTGGCCGTCCTCATATCCCCTATCCCACACTAGGTCTGGATTTGCACATGGAAGATGGAATTGAATAGCAATATGAATTCTTGAACAATGACTTAGGCATGGACCATGATGATTGTAATGCTGAGGAATTGAATGTTGCGGATGTTGCTCATGATTCAAACGAGAAGAGTATCACACCAAGCATTAGAGCCCATTCTATTATTAATACTTCTAGAACTCAATCTGTTAATGTAACTAGTAGTGATAGTTTTTCTGGCTCAGCAGTTGTTACTGATTTTACACCTATCACAATCCGCATAAATTGTATTTTTGATAACAAAAAGTTACTGCAATATCATCTTCATCACGATGCCCTAAGTAAACACTACCAATTCAATGTGAAAAGGTTGAACTCTACTCTATTACTCGTGCTATGTATAGATAATGAGAGATGTCCATGGCAATTGCGTGTGACTAGGATGAAAGGTAGTGCATTGTTTATTGTGAAGAGATACGATGACGTCCATACTTGCTCTATTGAAATCGTTCAAGGGCATCATCATCAAGCCAAGAGTTGGATGATTGGGGAGTGTGTGAAGGCAAAATATTTGGATCTGACTAATACCTCATATAGACCTCAAGAAATAATGCGGGACATGCAGGATGAATTTGGAGTATCTTTCAATTATTTGAGAGCATGGCGAGGGAAGGAAGCTACACTGACCAATCTGAGGGGCGATGATGCAACGTCATACAAAGGTAAATTCCCTTATTCGTCATTATGTTAATGACTTTCATGGTAACTTATATATTTATCACATGATAATTATTTTTTAATAATGACATCTCTTGGTCCTTTACCTACAGTTCTGCCTGCCTGGGATGAAATGGTTAAGAGAAAAAAAATCCTTCCTCCAACATTCATATTGAGACCAACTCAGAAAATAGTTTAAAATACTTCTACATGTGCTTAGCTGCATAGAAGCAGGGTTGGCCTTATTGTCATCCAGTAATTGTGGTTGATGGATCAGCATTAAATGCTAGGTTTGGAGGAATGCTGCTTGCAGCTTATGATCACGACGCAAATGACTCCATATTTCCACTCGCTTTTGGTATCATTCCGTCGGAAACCAATGAATCATGGAAATGATTCTTCGAGAAGCTACAGGATTCAATAGGCAAGCGAGAGTCTCTTGCTATTATGGCTGATAGGCATAAGGGTATTGAATATACAGCTAACATTGTGTATCCAGATGCTGATTTCGAGATATGCATTCAACACTTTGTTGCAAACTTGAAGACAAGGTACAAAGATTTCAAAAGCCCTATGAAGACCTGTTTTGACGGTGTATCAAGGGTGTATCTTGTCAGTGAGCACCAGCGTCATATGGAATCCATCCATAATCGTAACCCCGACATGCACCGATACCTTTTGCAGGTAGATCCTAAAAAATGGTTGCGAGTATACTTCAATGGACAGAGGTATGCAATCATGACAACCAACATTACATAGTCATTGAACAGTGTGGATTAGAAAGCCAGGTTAATGCCAGTGGGATTGTTGGTAGAATGGTTAAGGGAACTACTACAAAGACGTGAAGAGGCCTGGAAATTAACATCAAAACTAGCCCTCAAGGCAGAGAACTTCTTCGTGCAAACTTTTCATTGGGACTAACAGTAACAATAGGTGATAACAACCATAACATGACTTGCGGTATATGCTAAATTTTGTAATTATCGGTAATTTTATGAACGACATTACACTAATGTTGATAATGAATTCAAAGAAACTAATGTCTTCAACTTCCCTTTGTTACAGCCTCGGCTAACTGATCAGTTTGAGTACACCGTTACTAACATTGCTGCCCAAACCTAGGTTGTGGATATGAGAGAAAGGATCTGTACCTGCAGATGCTTTTAATTCGATAAAATTCCTTGCCCTCATGCTATGGCATTCTGTAACCACCGATGAATTGATCCGTACAATCATTGCTCTAATTACTATATGAAAGATTATCTCTATGCAGCTTATGTACCTGTAGTCCATCCGATTGGTAACGCGGAGGGTTGGGATGTTTTCGAAGAAGTCAAATCGTAACTTGTGAATCCTCCCAAGACAAAGCGTGGTTCTGGAAGGCTAAGGGTTCGTAGGATTTTGTCACAATGTGAGGAACCGAAGACTATTCGGTGTGGCAGATGTAATGGTTATGGACACAACCGGCAAACTTGTACTAACCCACTATCGTTACACATAGGTCCAACAACAAGGTCCCAGACATCTTTAACAACTCACAACACCGTTATATTATGACTTTATCATTAATATTATATTGTATCCGAAATTACGCACAATTGACATTAAAACTTTGTCATTTTCATTTTAAGTAGTACGTTTGTGGGTTTATGGAATTAGGTGTCAGCAGTAATTGTGATTTCCCAAAACATGGATTTTCCTCAAATTTAGTACTTTTACTGGAACAGTCATTTTCATAATGACCACCAGGTCAATTCCCTTGTGACCTCTGTGCCTACAGTTTGAAATAAATATTTACAAAGTCATGAAACAACATGTGTTATAAAATACACATAGGAGTTAACACACTTTGTGTGTAAATGGTACAAAAATAAAAAACTTAAAATAAAAAATATATTTGCCTAACATTTGGGACTTTTACAGGCACGGTCATTTTCATAATGACCACCAGGTAAATTTTCTTGTGACCACTATGCCTACGGTTTGAAAAAAAATATTTACAAAGTCATGGAACAACATGTGTTCTAAAATATACATAGGAGTTAACACACTTTGTGTGTAAATGGTACAAAAATAAAAAAAAATTAAATAAAAAATGTTTTTGCCTAACATTTGGGACTTTTACAGGCACGTTCATTTTCATAATAACCACCAGGTCAATTCCCTTGTGACTTTTGTGCCTACGGTTTAAAAAAAATATTTACAAAGTCATGGAACAACATGTATTCTAAAATACACTTAGGGGTTAACACACTTTGTGTGTTAAGGGTAAAAAAAAAAAAAAATTTAAAAATGTATTTGCCTAACATTTAAGACTTTAATAGGCACGGTTATTTTCATAATGACCACCTGGTCAATTCCCTTGTAACCTCAGTGCCTATGAGCAAACAACAAAATTATTAAATTTTATGGATCAACATGTAATCTAAAATACACACTGGAGTTAACACATTCTTTTTAAAAGGGTTTAAAAAAAACAAAAAACAAAAAACCTCACAAGACAACAATTTGAGCCTTTTACGGGAACGGTCATTTCAATTATGATCACCTGATCAATTCCATTGTGACCTCACTGCCTACGGTCACATTGTCATGTTAACATTTACAGGTTGCAACGATATACTATATATATCTTAAAATGTTCTACAATGAATTAAATAATGGGGCTACTTACAATATGGACAAATAAAAAGAAAACAAAAAACAAAAAAAGTTAGTTATAAGTCCACCATATCGTCATCCTAATCACTTTTATAATCATGTTGAAGCTTTCTATTTGCATGACACCAAAGGTAACATATTAGCTACTCTCGAAACATTTGCATGCGTCCCTGAATAACCCAATAACGGACTTTCCTCCCTTTTATCACGCATTCAGCAGATGTAATTGTGAAGATTCCACAGTCACCCCTGTTTCACGAATGAGAATGAATCACAAATCACAAATCACATAATTATCACAGTTAAGAATGACGTATGAAAACATTTTCAATACATTAACTAACTCATTCTCTTGTCGGGGGATATCATGCATGATGGTGATCGGTATTGGGTAAGTTCCCGGAGGTTCTCTTGGTTTGAATTCGAACAAACTGATCCTATTAGCCAGCATAGGTATAAACTTTGACGTACATTCCAATGCTTCTCGGACCTTGTAATTGTGAGGGCATTCATGATGCATTGAGTCATACACCTCAATGGTCCAATTCGTAAGGTCGAGCTTTAGTAATACCCAATGTTTTAACTTATCCAAGTGCATTGGTATTAGCAAAGTGTTCACCTCAAACCATGACAAATCACATCGGACACAAACGCCAAGTATGGATTTCATTAAAGAATCACAGGATCCCCAATCAAAGTTATCTGGTGATTGATTGTAGACACGCCACAATGCAGTAATCTTTGCACTAAAAAATCTGTCTATCGTTGTCACCTTTCGTTGCCTCAGTTTGGGGAACTGCATGATCTTCTACCTCAAATCGTAGAATACAACATCTATGTGCTATATAAACAAAGTACAAGCAAATGGCCAAAAAAAAAAAAAAATTACAAGTCAGCAAATAAAGTACCTTCTTCATATAAGATTAACAAAATTTTAGAATATGGATTCTAAAAAAATCAAGTAGAATACTTACTTCATCCCAGAGTCAAACAGGAGAGGTTGCTAACTCAAAAAGCCAACTTTTTTTCTCAACCACCATGAATCCAAGGTCATGGGATTTGGCCAATGTCTCATACTTAGTATTGTATCGGGGAGGTTGTTTCCTAAACATAAAAATCTTTCAATTCATAATGACATTATTAAATATCATTTTCAAAGCAAAATGACACTTATTCATTAGAACCAAATTACCTTGGAGGAGTCTTCTTCAATAATCCTTTATTTATCCTCTCCCTGAACTCTTCTAGCTTCTCTTTTGGAGGTTCATATAAGAGACCCGGTCGGAGGGCAGAATTAAGCTTAGTCGGAGTATGGGATGGTGAGCCAACCTCAATCATAGGTCTGGACCGTTGTTGGCCAAGCCTTGATATCCGAACCTTTTCTGTTTAGGGATCTATAAATGACAAGTGTGAAATGGGTTAAAATGAAGTTTGACTTGTACAAAATAATCAATATAGATATGTTTGTCAGTTACAGAAATTAGTAACAACCACGTCATCGATGCCCTCCTCGTTGGCTGCCTATTCATTCTTTCTCTCCTCCTCTTCTCCCTTGGCTCCTTTATCATTGTTTTCCTCTTTTTTTTCCTTGGCCGGATCAGCCATTCTCTCTTCTTTTTTTCCCAAAATCAACTCAGATTTTTCCTTCACTTCTCCCTCCTCTCTTTCTAAATGGTCTTTATAATTTTCATGTGTAGTTTCACAATAACAGGTCATAATAAAAAGAAATTACTAGTTGTGGAAGACTGAAATGATCATCTACATATAATGTATACTCAACAAACATTTTCAGGAGTACCTCATCTTTCTCACCCTTGTCTCACTCAACTGATGTCATTTCTTTCTCCCGTTCTACATCTTCCTGCGAATAGGAACACAATAGCTTGCATTAACATGGGTCATTACAGAAAGGACCAAATATTCATTACATAAATTACTAGATGGGCAATATCAATAAATTAGCATGTGGTCGTTACTCATGGCTGCTGCAAACAATCACCTTATCGGTATTTAAGAACTCTATGGCTGTTTTCATACTCATATCCGCAACGGCACCGATGTCAGAGTCAATCGAGACATCATCTTGCGAGTTGGAGCTGAGGTCATTCGAATCAGTCTTCAAGGCATCCGAGACATCGGTCTGAACATTCATCTTGTACTTGTTGCTGACATGGTACACAGTGGGTGGCTTCCCCTCAACATTGTCATTCATGTTGGACAACAATTTAAGAACCCTACGCAAGAGCTTCGTGGACTTCTTTTGTCCCTTTTAAGACCCTCTAACTATTTGTTCGTTGAATCCACCTATCCTCGGATCTCTTTTTGAAACTCCTACCACTCGGAGTTTGTATCGGTGCTCGGTTGAGTGACAGGTGTCTTGCGAGTTAGTTGTGGTACAACTTGTGGGTTCTTCAAATATAATTGCGCAACGCATGGGTCCTACTCTTCTTCAGTTGGCATCATAACAATACACTTCGGCTGCACACATTTGATAATAATAACAATGAGTAAAGGATATGGTTAATATGTAAATGACCCACACTGGTATTGAAGCTAACAAATGTATGGTCGTTACAGGTATGACCACCCGGTCATTATGTAAATGATCGACACTAGTCATTACAAAAATGACCAACCGGTCATTATGTAGACGACCCACAATGGTATTGAAGTTAACAAAGGTTTGATTATTACTGGAATGACCATCCGGTCATCATGTAAATGACCAACATTGGTCATTATAGAAATGACCACTTGGTCATTGTGTAGATAACCCACAATGGTATTGAAGCTAACAAAAGTATGATCATTACAGGAATGACCATCTGGTCATCATGTAAATAACCGACACTGGTCATTACAGAAATGACCACCCGGTCATTATGTAGATGACCCATGATGGTATTGAAGCTAACAAATGTATGGTCATTGTAGGAATGACCACCTGGTTATTATGTAAATGACTCACACTGGTCATTATAGAAATGACCACCCGGTCATTATAGAAATGATCGGACCCACAATGATATTGAAGCTAACAAATGTATGGTCATTACAGGAATGATCACCCAGTCATCATGTAAATGACCGACACTGATCATTATAGAAAGGACCACCCGGTCATTATGTAGACGACCCACAATGATATTGAAACTAACAAAGGTATGGTCATTACAAGAATGATCACCCGATCATCATGTAAATGACTGACACTGGTATTGAAGCTAACAAAGGCATGGTCAATGCAAAAAATGACCACCCGGTTATTATTTAGATGACTAACACTTGTAAATAACACTACTTACATAAATATATAAAGTATATAAATTACCTGTTTCTCTTCTTTAGCGGTAAAAGCCGACATCATATTATCAAACTTTACATTATTGGCTAAAGTCCATGACAACATACACGGAATGGCCTCAACATACTTGGTGGTGAATTTAACTGCTATTGTTGGGAGGCTCTCATATGCCCAAACGAGTAAGGCATTAGGAAAGCCCGCAATACTGTAATGAACTTTGTCAGACTTCTTTAACGGTCTTCTTTTTGAAGCCAATTTGTTTTCAACTGCATTACAAATTGCAGCTCAGGTTGCCTCCCATGAGAACATGCCCCAAGGAAAAGCATTGAACTCAGCTAAGTTATCGGCCAAGGTAAAACACTTTGGGTCTATTTTAACGTAGTTTGCATTTGCAAAAGAAATGTAAAATATCATGTATGTTAGGCTAAGATTGACAGCATCATCGTAGTTGTCAAAATTTGCATTTGACAGCTGTAGCTCCAAATGTTCTCTCGACACACTTCTCAATGTCGAAAAATATCTTGTCATTAATCGGTTATCGACCACCGGTGCGAGATTAGTAGACCCAACACATTTTATGCCCGTTAGTAGGCATAACTCGTTGATGGAAAATCTGCCCAGGTCTTCACCAACCTCAAACCATAGAGCATCACCCATTCCTAAGTGATCCGTCAGACGCATTACAATGTTGTGAAAAACTTGCCCAGCCCAACCAAGTGTATTTAACTTCAAAAACTGTTGAATGCGTGGCTGATGGATCACACCCTTGTACTATGTAGGTGACAACCACTATTTCAATTTCTTACATGTCTCCGTAATATTAATGAAAACATTTATTTTGGCTTGGATAATTTCACTAGGGGTGGCAATACGAAACGACACAAATTTCACGGGTTCGGGTTGGGAAAAATAAGGGTCGAGTCAAATTCGGGTCTCCTGAAATTGACATGGGAAAAAATGGGTCGTGTTCGGGTTGGACCCGTAGAATCCAAATACGACCCGTTTTTTTTTTTTTTTCCGTGTAAATTTTGGGTCAAATGTCGTATCAATTTCATGTTAATTTCATGTCAATTTCGGGTCAAATTTCATGTCAATTTCATGTTGCGGATCAATTTTGGGTCAATTTCGTGTCGCGGGTCAATTTCGGTTCGTGTCGTGTTCGTGTCGTGGTTTAAAGTCGTTTTCGTATCACGGGTCATGTTCGGGTTGGGGAAGAAAAAAATCAACATGGCTTTAACACGACATGAACCCGACACATGACACGAATTACCACCTCTAGATTTCGCTATCCGATACGCGTCGAACATATTGAATTTGTGGTAATGTTGGTGGTAACATAAAATAATAATTATATTTATAACCGAGAAGCAATCATAAAAATTACCTGACAGAAAATAACATAAATCTGAATAATTAAACCCCTAAGGGATGACTAGCAAGTCAACATAAAAATAACTAACAATTTATCATAAAAATGACCAGCTGGAAATAACATAAATCTGAATAATTTTTATTATGACCAGAAAGTTATTATAAAATTGACCAACACAAAAATTACAAGATGATCTCAAAATTTAAAAAACCAGCCAACCCACATTTTCTGATATTACCTACAATCAACCAAAAATCAACAAAAACCCAAATACCAAACAAACAAATTTTGTGTTTATGTTACAAAATTAGATAAAAATACAAACTTTATGTATTTTATGCAAATTTTTTGCAACAAATCAATTAGAAATGTAGAATCTCATCAAAAACACATATTAAAATGAAAACCTTTTTTTACATAATCAATAAAAACTGCAAACATTCTCAAGTACAATGCGCATTCTTATTGAATAATATTAAAAATGCAAACTTTTTAAACATAAAAACAAAAAAGTAAACCTCTTCAGCTTTCGATATCTTCTTTTCTACGGCACTTTTCGACTTCTTTGATTCCTTAACTTTGATTTCCCCTTGCTTTCTCTTCAACCCTTCCTCGGCCACCCTTCTCTTGCTCTTTGGTGCTGGCTTTTTAGAACTTTTTTCGGCCGGTGGCCTTTTATATGCCGCAGCCATTACTCGGAGAGACCTCTTCTCAGGAGTAATGTGTTTCTCAACCAATTTCGTGAGTTTCGACATGGGTAGTTTTTGAAGATTCTCCGACATTCACAGACTTCCAAGCGGTTTATAGAGGGCTTTTGTGATGGTTTTGGATGGTTTCCGAGCGGTTATGGAGTGGTTCCGGCCGGTTGTAATTCTTTCTCTATCTAGATTTCAGTTTCTCTCTCTAAAACACTGTAGATGCTAATTTGAAAAAAAAAAAATTAGGGCATGCGAGGGAAAGGGATTTTTGGGTGGGTGGGAGAAGAGGGTAAATCCGGAATTTGGCATACATTAAATGCTGCTGGGCCCCACATATCAGAGACTTTGATGACATGGTGCTAGAAATGAAGGGGAAAAAAATGATGCTATTTTTAATAAAATTTTTCCCACAGATGTTATTAATGAAATTAACCCTATGATTAATAAAAGTAAATAGGAAAAGAGAATAGTAAATAACAGTTATATTGGACTTAATATTGAAATATATTTGTATTTGAATAATGTCAATAGGGTATCCAAAAACACATTACATTGCATTCGGGATGTAATGTAGACTGTAGTGTGTTTCCAAACAAATGCTATGTCACTTGCCAAAATCTTAATAAATGACAACTTCTAATCCTTTCATGAACCGTCTCATTAAAACTTTATCTAGAAAAACTCAAAGGGAAATACTCAAGAAAAGGAGAGAATAATGCAAGATTATTACAATTATCGGAAGTGAAAAGATGAAAGACCATAATCATCTTGTTCAATCAGAGACTAAATAAAATCTTGACTGGAATTAGTAGAAGAAGACTCTTCTGAAAAATGAAACTTTAAAGAAAATGACATCTATCAAAAAAAAAAAAAAAAAAATCACCTTACAAACTTAGTGCTCATTGTGAAGGGTTTAAAATGAGAAAAAATCACCTTA